>NW_021025089.1:1307070-1329911 GCF_004153795.1 Camellia sinensis
GGTCCTAGGAAGGAGAGGGCCACCCCCTCTCCTTGTTGTCCTTGAAAAGGGCTATTTTTGCCTCTTGAGGGAGCATCTAGTTTAAGTGTGTGTTGACCATGCCTTGACTGATATTTATGCTTATTTTGCCATGAAATAGCATTGTGTTGAGTTGGTTTGGACACACCTTGCATGCTTTGCATACATGTCTTGTAATGCCATCGTTTAGCCTTAACATGCATCTAGGCTTTGACCCTTGTTCAAGCATGTTTTAGGCCCTGCTTTGTGACGCTTTTGTACTTGTTTTTCCATGCTTAAGGTCTGCCTTTAGTTGTTTTGGTCGACCATGGCATGCATTGCATAGCCCCTTTACATTGTTTAGCTTGAAGGCTTTAAATGTGTGAAGTGTTAAGCATGCATTGTTTGATTTATTTCAGTGGTTTGACACCACTTATAGCATCATTTCAGTCCTCATGACATGCTTGCATGCTTGCCTTTGTGCCTCTTTGATGCCTTATGAGGTTGTGCCTTATGCTCCATGTTTGGTCATTGTGCATGCCCTTGAATTTAAGTCATTTAGATGCCATCTAAGTGATCTTTAGGCTTTGTTTTAATATGCTAAAACTCCGTTTTTGGTCATTTAATTCATGCCATGTTTGGTTTTGCTAAGGGCAGTTCAATACCTCCTTAGCTTGCCTTGAGTTTTGGACCTCTAATTGCATGCTTATGCTTGTCTTGTTGGCTTGGTTTGGCACCATTTTAACATGATTTTCAGAGCTTATGTTGCATGTCATTAGTCCATGTTTTTGTGCTTACAAGTTGTCTTCATAAGCTTAAGTGTTGGACCATATTTGCATGCATGCGTTTGTGTGTGTTGGACCTCACTTCCATAGTATTGGCCACTGATTTTGGCAAGCTTGCAAGCTAACCATGTTAGTTTAAGCCCACCCCTTTGCATGTTGTTGTATGTCCACCTTGTATGTTGTTGCATATTTGTGTGTTGTTGCATGATTGGAGTTGCATGATTGAATGAAGTCACATGCTTGCTTGCATGCTCGAACACCCACATTGTGCCTTGCATACTTGTTAGTTGCACTGTCTCATGCCCTATGTCGTGCATGACCATTGTATGCCTTGTATGCTTCTTAGCATTGTCAATGTTGCATACTAGTCGACATGCTTAGGATTGCATTGCATTGGCATGCATGCTTCGCCTCTTGAATTGCTTGTGATAGAGGTTGAGTTCAATTTGCTTGATTATGTGCATTGCATTCCATATCAACATGCACGCTTGATTCTTTGGGCCATCATGCATGGAAATGCGTGATTGGTGGCCCGAGAATTGAGGCCCATCCTCCTTTGAGTCATAAATATGATAAGGAATGTGGTTGGTGCATACATTGCTTGAAATGCATTGTCATGCCAAGTTCTGTCCTCTGCTGCTGTCAAACCAGGTTTTTTGCAGGAAGTTTTGGCTGGCCGGCCATCTTAAGTGCCGACCGGCCATCCATTGTTGGCCGATGGATTATTTGGTGGCCGGTGACCATCATACATGGCCGGTGACTATTCCTCACAGCTGGTGGTTCTCCACAGCACTCAGAGAAGCAATCCTGGGACTTGTGCAGTCTTCAGAGAAGCAGAACAGTCAAAGCAGAGGCAGCTTGTGCATGGCAGTGACATCCGAGCGGAATCGAGCACGCATCGCCTTGGACCCTCTTCTCGAGGCTGTTTATTGCTTAAATTAGATTAATTAATTTGCTTAATTAATTAGGTGGTCTGTAATATTTAATTAGCTTGTTAGTTAGTTAAATTGTATTATTCTTTCGGTCCCTCCGAGTGAGAGCTAACTTGTAATAAGTGTGGGTGCATGGGTACATGTCTTCCAACCCCCACTTCTTTCTCCTTTTTACTTATCTGCTTTTGATGGTTAGTATTAGGTCATATTTGATTTAGCATACCTTATGCTATGCATGCGTGTATCCATACATTTGTCTTGCATGCACCGGGCTCAGCGCATCATACTAACTGCATTATATTTCAATTCCAAGTTGAATACGTGTTAGTTGTGGCATCATCATATGTCATCCATAGATAGCCGAGCCTATTGTAGTTGCATCTTGCATGTGTTGCATTAGCCATCTTAACATGAACTAGGATCATGCACATGATTACTAACTAGCTTCTGTTCTGGGTTGTAGTACTCAGTAAGCATTTATGCTTTAGCATACCGCATGCGTGTGAGTGTTGCCATAATAGCATGATTACCATGAGGCTAGCTGCTTATGTGATATAACTGCTTGAATGCCTGTGGATGGAGGTTGAATTAACTAAATTGGGATAACGCATTAAAACTGTGAGTTTTAAGCCCACTAGATAGTGGCAAAATCATCTTTTCTAAAGCCCACCTGAGGGTGGCGAAATCTACATTTTTAGCCTACTTGCGAGTAGCAAACCATTTTCAAAACAAGCATGAAATGTTTTGTTCCAATTTAGGCGATTTGGTCTATACTTGTTTGCTGTGCACATAACATAGTAATTCTAGGCTAATAACCGAAATAAGAACACATAACGTTTTCAAAAACGGATATCGCGATTAGTAGAGACCGATCTTCGGATCGGGCGAGAGGGGGTGCTCATAGCTGACCTTCCCCAATCGTACCCGAGCTCCTGAGCCGAGGCAACTTTAGTGATGACGGACACGTGGCCTTTGGCACCGAGTCAGGGTTTCCTAAATTCCCCCATAAAAAATATTTAGATGGTGACTCTGTATCTGGCAAAGCAGTCCATGTTTGACACTTCTTTTCTAAGAATCTGTTTTCCAAAACGATTCACCAGATTTGGACTCTTTGATTCAGATTTAGGACCGTGACAATTTGAGAGTCCGAACTGTAGTGAACCCAATATGAACAGAACGGGACTCGTCTTCCCGGGGCGTTCGGGGACGTCTACAGTTTCCACCCGTGAAGAACATGAAGAACATGAACATGAAGATCATGAAGAACATGAATGCTAAAATCATAACTTCTTTATTACAAAATTTGGGATTTCATGCTATGAGTTCGAAAACATGGACTTGGGTACCCATACTTGAAAATCATATGAAAACAAACACAAAAACATGGATCTAGGCATGAGCTTTCGGATCAAAACATGACTTTTCTTAAAGAACACATGAATACTATTTTCCTCTTTCTAAAACCGAACTTCAAAGCAATGCATGGCTTACAAATCATATTCAATCATGCAATGCAATAACATGAACATAAGGAACAACATGAGCGGATCAGAATATAACCTTAAAATACAGATCTAACGGTTCGATCTCTAGGGATCAAGCTTGGAAATCTACTCTCCCTCAAGAACTCTTCTTTCTCTCTTAGAGCTTCTCTCTCCTCTTAAAAAACAAGGATATAACAAATGATAGGTTTTCTCTCTCTGCCGGCTGACTTAACACTCAGCTCGGACACGTGGCAACAGCTGGTTGGTTCTCCTAAAAAAGGTGATTGATTGACGAGACAAGACTATGACAAAGTGTATCTAACAAGCTACCCGGTAAGGCACTCCGGTAAGTGATGACATCGGCTAAGGACAAAGCTTCGGTAACTAAGGTGACAATGACCTCGGCTACGAAGGACAACACTTGACTAAGCTGTGCCACACCTTGGTCTAGGTCATACCACTCCAGGACAAGATCACTTAGGTGCAAAAGTAACATCTCGGCCTAGATAATACACATCTCGGCCTTGGTGATGAACACCTCGGCCTAGATAATGACATCTCGGCCAATATGTCAGGGCGAAGGTGGAGGTCGAACAAAGTGGCTCCAAGATAAATTCTAGATTGAAGATGACCTCAACTTGGAATGATCTAGGCTTAACATAACTTAGGCTCGAGACACCAACGAAGGAACAAAGCATACACACAACACTTAGGCAAATCACATAAACACAAATAAAACATGGACCTTACTTAGGCAAAACAAGTCACAAACATGCAAATGCAAGCTTAACGAGTCATAATCATACAAATGCTCATGAACATGACTAAGACATAAATGTGGGTTATTACAAAATATATGAACTAAAATCTTTAGAATCAGAGTTAAAGAAGACCCAAAATAATGACCTAAATAAGCACCGAAAACGAACCAAACGAAGCAGCCTAAACCACACCACCGAAGCAAGTATTAATCTCACCAATAATAATGATCAATAGTTGCTCACCTTGGAAAACTAAAATATGGAGCAGCCGCACATCACCTTTTTTTTCTTGGGAAAAACAATACCAATAATATATTGTGAAGCTAGAGTTTTTTTTATCAAAACCTTAGTTGTTTCCAAACTGAATTGGGTCTGCACAAAATTAGATATAATATATAAAAATATATTATAACTAATACCAAACCAAATTAAAATCTTTTAATAAACTAATTAAGTCTCACACTCTAATAAGAAAGTATACCCAACATAAGCACCCATGGGCCTCACAATAGTTTTTGCTATGACATTAGTCACTGCAGCATCCCTAGATCTACCACTTTATAAAAAGATCATACCAACTCTATTTTTATGACCTTCAACTTTTCCTCTCAGCTGGTTATAAATAGATGGGTAAATTATACTTTATTCCTTTTATATTTAGTCACTTTTTTAGTTTGGCCTTTAATTTTGTTAGTTTGTTTGTAGATGGGTAAATTATACTTTACTCCATTTATATCACGTTTTTTGCTTTGGCCCTTAAGTTTGTTAGTTTGTTTATTTGTTTCTTTTTTTTTTTCCCACTTTAACCTTTATGTTTCAAGTTTTTCTAACTTTACTCCTAAAGCTAACTTTTATTAAAAATTAGACAGAAAATGACATATTAACAATCACGTGACATAAAAATATTTTATTATATATGACTCATATCTTTAACATAAACTTAAAAACTAATATAATAATATATTTTTATGTTATGTGATAGTTATTGTGATATTTTTTGTCTAATTTTGAACATAAGTTAGCATCAGGAGTAAATTGGAAAAAGACTTGAAACATAGGGGCCAAAATGGAAAAAAATAAATTTAAAGGTTAAAGTAGGAAAATTCTATTTCCACACACCTAGTTAGTTTAGGGTACACACTTAATGAAATATTAATTTAATGACAATTATATCATAAATAAAAATGATTATAATAGACATTCAGCAACATCCATAATATTATATAAAAAATTATATGTACACATCTTTTAAGAATAAAAGTATCTCAATATATACTTTTTGAGTTAAAAAATAAAAAATCTTAATTTTTCTATTGTTGTCACGTTGCTACTGAAGTAGTTACTATTTTTTAGGGGATCCTAAAAGGCCCAACTTTTGCTGATAGATTCTTGTTTCTGTGGTTACAGGTCTGTATATTCATAATTTATTTGTTCCAGATGTGTTTATGTTGCTTATTTTCTCCCTTCCATCATTTTAGTTAGTTTAATAAGGATTCGTAAATACTCCTCTTGGTGGCATATATTTGTAAATAGACATCGGTTTCAACATCATTGCCATTGTCATCATTGATGCCAATCGGAGTTCTCACTTTTCATCTTGTAATTTTCTTCATCTTCTTTTTTACTTGAAGAATGTGGCAGTTGTTAAGAACTGGTATTATTTCAAGCTTATTGTTTAACCATGGGCTGTGAAATTTCTCCACTAACTAGGATAAAAATTATTAGAGTTTTGCATTCATTAAACTCATTTGATAAGCCCAACCCTTCCAACTCGGTTTTTTGTATTTTGTCATGTTTGTTTTGCATTATTGTTGTTGGGGGTGAGTAACAGATATACCGATCAGCCCAAACCGACCGAATCGAACCAATCTGTCGCATTTTGGACGGATGCGTGATGACGAACAGATGGTTGCGGATTGATTTTTTTCCAATCCGCCTAGTTTTGGATGGATGGTGGATTTGAGGTTCTTTTGGCCGCAACCAAACCACCAAACCGCAAATACCCCTAGTAATTTGTAAAACTTTGTATTTTCAATTTGTTTAGATATTCTATTTGTGTTTTTAATTGAAAAACAGTTTTAAATATTTTGTCGATTATATTCTATTGAAAGAGAGTTTTGAACTTGAATATATTTTTTGAATTGAAAAAAATTAATGTATTATTTATGTATATTTTTTGATTTTTAAATCTAACTCTATAAATAATAAATAAAAAAGATGATTTATGTTAGTTGGTTTTTGTTTTCAAAAACAGATATAGATGTAACAGTACAGAGGCACACAATCTCTACTACTGTTATGTTCATGATTTTGGTAGTTTGAATTGTTTTTATATTTTAAAAATCACAAATTATAATACTTTATGTGAATGAAGCATACTGTGATTATAATATGTGGATAAGGCATGCAGTGATTGTAATATTCTAAAGTTTCAAACTTTCTTTCTTTGGATGAAGCATGCAGTGATTGTAATACTTTTTAAAGTCATTAACTGTAATTATTTATTTATTTATTTATTTTGAGGAAGTGCACGAGTTGAATTTTATTGAAAATTTATAAAATTTTAAACTGCCAAACCAATTCGCATCCATCAGCCAATCCGCCAATCCGCTCAATCCACATTTGCCGGATTGGCAGACAGATACAGATTGATTTTCTCCAATCCGCCAATCTGGCGAACAGATGACGGATTGAAAGTTTCGTAACTGCAACCGACCCGTGCCCACCCCTAATTGTTGTGTTGTGTAACTGATATGCACACGATAGAACAAAAGTGGGGAAAAAAAAAAAACATAAAAAAAGTAAGAGAAACTATTTCCATAGGGTAAAAACCATTTCCTTCAACAAAGGTTTTCAATGATTTTCAATGGAGGTTCAATGGAGGTCTTCAATGGAGGAAATTTCACTGACTTTGGTCTTCACTTTTGTGTGGGTGGAACTGCAAATGTGGAAGTAGGGTCTTAGAAACTGTGTGGAAAGAAGGGTAAAGTGGTATGTGTACAATGGTTATGAGTGAAGGGTATAATTGTAATTTTAAGTGTGTGGAGTGAGAAAATTAGTTAATAATCAAATTAATAGGTGTGTATATTGAAAAAAGATATACACTGAACTAATTAAGTATATGAAAATAGAATTCCCCCTTAAAAATAAAGTATAATTTACCCTAAAAAGATCGTACCAACTCTATTTGTATGAGATTCAACTTTTATTTCTCAACTAGTTAGAGTTTCATATTGATTATGTGTTATTAATTTTAAATGCTTTGAAGAATAAAGAAAGACAATTGGGGCAGAGTTTCATATTGATAACGTGTTATTAATTTAAAAAGCTTTCAAGAATAAAGAGAGACATTGGGGCAAAATATTAAGGAAAAATTACAAATTAGAGACATTTTTTTTAAAATAATTATATATTCATGAAAAAAATTATAAAATTCATCATTAAAATTTATAAAGTATATCATTGATTTGTAAATTATTTTTTAAAAATTGCATTGATTTGTTGTTTCTCCAAATATTAATGAGAGAGAATACTATTTTTTATGTTTTCATTTATGCACCAAAATATTCCCTTTAAAACTAGATAATAATTACTACTCCGTAAACAATGGTTAACATCAAGTATCGTTCCATAGGGTCGAGTTGTGATGATTCAAAAATAATAATTAAAGTAATTTAAAAAGTTTGATTTTGAAAATAATAAAACTAAAAGAAATAAAATCAAATAAAAGAATTCTCAGGTTTCGAATCCACCATTAAAGTTATAATTAGGGTTATTGTGTCGGTTTTTAGAAAATCAATTTAGATATTGTGATGTAAGTACATTAAAAATGTATCGTCAAGAGGATTTGTATATTATAACACAAAAGCACTAATCATTTTCACTTAACATAGATCGCCACTACTAAACTACACTAAACTATAGTAGATGCACGACTCGTCTTACTAGGTATGATTTGTTTAACAATTTTAATACAAAGTTGTGAAAATAATTGTATAACATGATTTGAATAAAATATTTATTGCACAAAAAGACCTAAAAGTTATACAATTTATCCAAATCAAATCAAAACTAAAAATACTAGCCTGTGTTTGGCAAGTAGGTTTGCAGGCTTTTTTGGCTATTTTAGCCACAAAAAACAAAATAGGCTATTTTAGCCATAACAAACAAAACATCACATCCAACCCATAATCATTACATTATTCTCTCATAAAAAAACTCAAAAAAGCCAAAAAGCCAAAAAGCCCTTCCCAAACCAAGCTTTTAAGCCCAGGCTAAAATAGCCAAAAAAGCCAAAAAGCCAAAAAGCCAACCTACTTCCCAAACGGAGGCTAAATACAATAAACCCCAATTACTAGGTCATCTGTAGCCTAACAAGAAAATATTAATTTCACATAATTGTGGACACACTACTCTAATATATGGGAGAGACACTCTAATTTTTATCATTTTGTGTTGCTCTTTATCACTTTGTATTGCTCCTTGTTGGAGCCCTCGAGCTTTGCCTTCTTTTTTTTTTTGACCAAGAGCAACTTGCAAAATACAAAGGGAAAATATCTGTAGGTGGGATTTGGAAAAAAAAAATTACCAACACATATTTGTACTTTCACAGTCTTTTATTTACATCTCACCATAGATATACTTACATTGCTGATGTATTTATAATTTTTTTCCTCAACTTCCACTTACATGCACTTCTTCCAAATGCAAATAAGATAAATAAATAATAAAATAATATAATATTATAGCATATACCCTCAAGTCCGTGATCAGACTAGAGAGTACTGTTAGACCTATAGGGCCTTATCATGGGTCCCGTTTCGATAATCCAAACCGTTCAATGTGTAGAACTCATCGAGTACTATATGCGCATAAAAATTCACATTGATCAGATATCGATTGCTATGTGATCAAATCAGATTTTTGTAAGCTATATATTTTTCACCGTTCATTTTTTTTTCTTCATACAAAACTGATTTGATCACATAGCTTTCGATATCCAATCAACGTAATTGTTTACAGGCATATAGTACTCAACGAGTTCTACACATTGAACAGTTCAAATTATCCAAACGGGACTTGTGATAAGCCTTTACAGACCTAACAATATCTTTCAATCAACATCCATCAACCAATCCGCCAATCCGCTCAATCCACATCTGCCGGATTGACAGACGGATACCGATTGATTTTCTCTAATCTGCCAATCTGGCGAACAGATGACGTATTGAAAGTTTCGTGGCTGCAACCGACCCGTGCCCATCCCTAATTATTGTGTTTCTGTAAAGTTATGCACACGATAGAACAAAAGTGGGAAAAAAAAAAACATAAAAAAAAGTAAAAGAAACTATTTCCACAGGGTAAAAACCATTTCCTTCAACAAAGGTTTTCAATGATTTTCAATGGCAGTTCAATGGAGGTCTTCAATGGAAGAAATTTCACTGACTTTGGTCTTCACTTTTGTGTGGGTGGAACTTGGCTTGCTTTTCTTCTGAAGATTTCCACCCTTAAGAATTTGTCAACTTTTGAAACCAATAAATAAATCCTCAGCATGACAAGAAAGTTATTAAAGCTGGAGAATTTTCTGTGTTGTACTTGATAATCTAAAAAATTCATGATGATGAATTATTCATATTGACACATCGCTGATCTTCATTGTCACCTTATCGACTGATATTTCACCATAATCCTCGGAATAATTCATTTTCATATTGTTCTTCACTATCGTAATTGATAATGAAGAGCTCGTCTTGAAGACGTTGTGGTTAATAGGTTGGCCTGGGCAAATCTCATAATGCGGTTCCTATTAACGTTGTTGCTAATATGGTTGGCTTGGGCAAATCCTTGACTCGAATCCTATTAATCTTTTCTGTACGATCATTGTCAATAGAGCTTGTGCTTTCCTTTTCAACGAATGAATTTTCAATTTCAGGTAAACCTTGCGTTGATACACTTTGACGCAGCGGAAATACATGGGAGACTAGATATCTCTAGTAAATGAAAGGGTTCTCGAATTTTACAAGAAAAAATAGAACCTTGAATCATAAGAAATAGAAATATCTTAATTTAATGTTGAATAAATTTATCTTTGCCATGAAACCTTACATAACTATTTTATAATAACATAAATCTTGAAAGAGCAAAGTATTGGACACCAAAGAAATCTCCAAATTTAGGAAATAATAACTATCTAATTCTTGAAAATAAGAAACTAAGAAATTAGGAAAAGCAAAATCAAAAAAATTTAAAAACCTAATTTAAAAATATTTATATTAAATTATAAGAATTCTAGGTCAATTAATATATCAAAAATATTAAAATTAAAAATATAAAAATTCTTAAAATTTATCCTACATCACTTCTGAACATACACGTGCTTCTTTCCTTGTTAGACTTATTTAGCTTCTAAAAGAGTGAAATGCTTAACCTTCACCTGAACCGGTTGACAAAATCCCAGGTGGAGCTAGACTGGTTTTCATCAATGGTGACGGAGGAGATGAAGTACTTGTCACATAGGACTGCTTTAGTTTTTCCGCAAAACTGATGGTTCTGGTCGGTTTCCGACGCAATAAGGAATGGATCCTTGAAGATCAGACCTCGGAGGCCACGCAAATGAGAGCCTGGCTACTAGCCCTCAAAAAAGTCGGGCCGAAATAGCTAGATTTGAATGAGAATGAGTGTTTCCTTGAGTCTGTAAATTGTAATAATATATTTTCTTTCAATGTCCTTGTGTCAAATATATGGTCGTTATAAACAAAAATTTAATATTAGCAAAGAGATTCAAGTCCGATCTAGTGATCGTATGTGTGTTATTTGGTTTTTGAATAACACAGAGAAACACATCCACAAATATTAATAAATAATATTAATTTCAAAATGATAAATAAAATGATAGTCTTTAATTTTCGGTCTGCCATTATTCCCCACCATTGAAAAGGACCGACCTCAAGTTTTTACGGATTGAACAATTTGATTAGTCTGTGCTTGTCTGTATAATCTTGTAATATTCCACCAAAAATAAATAATCTTTTTACCGTTAAGGTATTCAGTTTTTAATTCTAGTTCGAGAGTGGTGAATGAATATCATTGCTTTGTCTATTCGGCAATGTGTTTCATTTTCATTCGTAATGTATTTCCAAAAATTCATTGTATCAAAGTAAAACTGACTTAACAACATAAAAAAATCTAGATAATAATTTTTTCTCGAAATGTCAAGGACTGTGAATTCTAATTTTGAAAGAGTCCATATATTTATGAAACTATAGAAATTTCTTCATACTTTACCTCAACCATCACTACAAGAAAAATCACCGTTTTGGCGACTATTTTAGTCAGCAAAAGTTCCCATTTTTAGTCGTCAAAAAGTCGGCTTTTTTAGTTTCCCCGGACTAAATTTTTAGTCGCCGCTTTTGTCGCGAATACATGTCGCCGGAGGTATTGGCGACTAAAAACTTTTTTAGTTTGGCAAAAAAAGGTCTTTAGCGACCAAAGTTTTAGTTGCCAATAGTGATTTACACTTTTGAAAATCCCCCCCCCCCCCCCCAAAAAAACATTTTAAAAGCGACTATCCTTGGTGCGTCAATACTCACTGAATTGCCGACTAAACCGTTTAGTCAGCCAAATAAAGACTTTTGGCGACTAATAATTTTTAGTCGCCAAAGGTGGCTTCTGTGGAAAAAAAAAAATACCAACTTTTTTGCTTGTTCTAAGATTCGAACCACCAACCTGTCCCACATTTCTAAACCTTTAGCGCCACACTCCCTCCACATGAATATATATGCAATTATATATATATTTATATAGTATATTGGACTCGTATTAATATAAACTATATATATAATATAATTATTTTTTATTCAATATAATTATGTAAAAAATAAATATGCTAAAAAAAAAATTGAGGCACTTTTTGGTGGACTAAAAAAAATTCATATTAGTCGCTAATTCTGTAATTTTTGGGCTACAATTATTTTCTAGTTGCTAAAATGATATGTTCCGCCTAAAAATCAACGTTTTGGCGACTAAACCTGTTTTTAGTCGCCAAAAAACGTCCCCTTTTGGCTAACTAAACTGAATTTTAGTCGTCAATGCCTGTTTTAGCTACTAAATTTTTTTTAGTAGCCAAAAAGCTTCACTTTCAGCGACCAAACTTGTTTTTAAGTTCGCCAAAACCTATTACTTTTGGCTACTAAATTATTTAGTCGCCAAAACCGTCACTTTTGGCTTACTAAAAAAAACCGTTAGCTGTAAAACCTATATAATCGGCGACTAAATTTATTTTTTAGTCGCCCAATAACTATACATTTGGCCTACTAAATTATTTTAGTCGCAAAAGTGAAGTTCTTCACTTTTGGCTACTAATTCCATTTTAGTCACGAAAATGGCACTTTCAGCGACGAAAATAATTTTTTTAGTCGCCATTTTCTGCATTTTCTTTGTAGTGCCATTTTAGGACGCGGGGGCCTGCTTGGATTAAGTTATATATAGTAGGTAACTATTATAAGCTCATGGAGGCTTTTTTCTGAGCCTATTTCGATGATTTAAAATGTTCATATTGTAAGGTACGTCGAGTAGATCATTTATAAAAAAAAAGAAAAAAAAGTAATCGGATATTTGTAACTATAATAAGGACCAATTTTTTTTTTAGATGATATGTTCAACAAATCCTATAATATGAATAGTTTGGAATATTGGAATAGACTCGGAATAAGCTGTTAGGGAAAATATGTGATTTCCCACAAGTTAATCAACCAATGGGAAATAAAAACTAACGCAGAAAAATTAAATCAAAAGCAACACAAGAATTTTACGTGGTTCCCTCAATGTAAGGTACGTCCACGGGATCGAAATCTAATTCCACTATCAACTTTAATAGGTTTCCAAATGATTACAAACGAGACACGAATGGTCTCACAAACCACCTTTAGGTGGAATTCCAAATAATCACAAATAAACAAGAGGAAAGACCTCACCAAATAGATGAACCAAATCTTCAGAATCAGAGTTGAGAAGACCCAAAATTAATAACCCAAATCAGCATCGAAAACGAACCAAACGAAGCAGCTGAAACCACACCACCGAAGCAAGTTATTAATCTCACCAATAATAATGATCAATAGTTGCTCACCTTGGAAAACTAAAATATGGAGCAGCCGCACAAACCTTTTTTTTCTTGGGAAAAACAATACCAATAATATATTGTGAATCTAGGGTTTTTTTTATTTATCAAAACTTTAGTTGTTTCCAACTGAATTGGGTCTCCACAAAATTAGATATAATATAATAAAAATTATATTATAACTGAATACCAAACCAAATTAAACTTCTTTAATAAATTTAATTGGGTCCCACACTCCAATAAGGAGGTATACCCAACAATTCTTCTCCTACCGACTTAGATGGAGACATCAACCATACCCGCCAAAGTTCGACACTTTAAATGTTTGTCCCTCGACAAAGTCTTAGTCAACATATCTGAAATATTATCATCTGTGTGAACCTTTTCGAGTTGTAACAATTTCAAATCTAACACATCACGAATCCAGTGGTATCTCACATCAATGTTTTTGATCTCGAATGAAAAGTAGAATTTTTACTCAAGTGAATAGCACTTTGACTATCACAATAAAGCACATACTTTTCTTGCTTCAAACCCAACTCTTGCAAAAAATTCTTCAACATAACTATTATTTGCAAGCTTCCATAATGGCAATAAATTCAGCTTCGGTAGTTGAGAAAGCAACACATTTTGTAATTTAGATGTCATGCCACAACTCCCCCTGCAAAAGTAATCAAATACCCCGAATAGATTTTTTAGATCAACATCACTGGCCATGTCAGAATCTGGAAACCATCAAGCATCGTGGTACCATCCCCAGAACCACAAACACATCTTCGAAGTCCCTCGAAGATACCTTAGAATCCATTTACCGCTGCAATGTTCTTTTACCCGGAATTAGAAGAAGAAAACGACTCACCACACCAATGGCGTGAGCAATATCCGGCCTTGTTACAAACCATGGCATACATTAAAGAAACCAACTGCTGAAGCATAAGGAACTTTCAGCATCTCTTCCTTGTCTTTCTCACTTGTAGAACATTGATTCGAACTAAGCTTGAAGTGACCCGCAATGGACAACCAACCGGCTTTGCTCTATTTATGTTGAACCTCTCAAGAACTTTTCTCAATGTAGCTTTCTTGAAACAACCAAATCAGCCCCTCTTTGCGATCGATGAACAATTTTCATACCAAGTATTGCTTTGCCGGTCCCAAATTCTTTCATAGCAAAAAGACTTGCTCAACTCTAACTTCAACTTGTTAATCATGGTAGAATTCTTGACCCACAATTAGCATGTCATTCAACATAAAGCAAAAAAATAATAAATTTACCATCCGAGAAATTTTTCACAAAACACACATGGTCCGAAGTGGTTTTAGAAAAACCATTATTCATCATGAAAGAGTCAAATTTTTGTTTACCATTGCCGCAGGGCTTGCTTGAGGCCATACAACTTTTCTTCAATTTGCAAACAAATTTCTCTTTCCCTTTCTCCAAAAAAACCTTCTGGTTACTCCATGTAAATTTCTTTTTTCAAGATCACCATGAAGAAATGCGGTTTCACATCAAGTTGTTCAACTTCAAGGTTCATACTTGCAGCCATGCCAAGTATAACCCGAATAAAGACATCTTCACAACCGGTGAGAAAATCTCATCAAAGTCAATACCTTTCTTTTGCCTAAAGCCTTTACAACAAGACGTGCTTTATACCTCAGATTCTTGCCATCATTCTTCAATTTGAAAATCCACTTATTTTTTCAGAATTTTCCTCCCTTTAGGCAACTTCACTAAATCATAAAGTCTGGTTTTTCAAGCAATGAATTCATTTCCTCGTCCATGGCCTGTTTCCAATCACCTTTCTTTGCATGCTTCAAATTGCTTCTTGGTAGCTCTCGGGCTCCCCTTGATCGGAAATCAACACAAATTCATTGGGAGGATACTTTCTCGAAGGTTGTTCGGTCCCTTGTAGATTTCCTCAACTCAAGTTGTGGGTGACGGTTCTTGAGTTGGATGCTCTTCCTCAATTTCTGGCTCAACTTCATTAGGATTAGCATCATCCTCCACATCTTCAATAGGTGGCTGTACATCTTCCCCCATTTTCATCATCAACTGAAGATGAAGGAGCTGGATCCATGTCAATGAGGATCACTAGTTTTTGGCTTCGATTGATCACATCTGCCAAAGTCTTCCAATTGTTTGGTCTTCAAGAAACACAACATCACGGCTTCGAATGATTTCTTGTCGACCGGATCCCACAATCTATACTTGAATTCATCACGCCCATAGGCCAAGAAAATGCATTGTCTTGACTTACTATCAAGCTTGGACCTCTTATCCTTTGGAATGTGAACAAAAGCTCGGCAACCAAACACTCTCAAGTACTCATAAGACACATCTTTGTCGGGTCCAAACTCTTTCTGGAACATCACCATTCAAAGAATAGGAAGGAGACAAATTGATCACATCAATTGCTGTCTTCATTGCCTCACCCCAAAAAGATCTTGGCAATTTAACTTATGAAAGCAAACACCTTGTTCTTTCTACAATGGTGCGGTTCATCCTCTCGACAACGCCATTTTGTTGAGGGTGTCTTCTTAACTGTCTTTTGGTGCTAAATACCTTGGCTGCGACAATACTCATCAAATGGCCCAATGTATTCACCACCATTATCTTATCGAATGCACTTAATTTCTGCCATGTTTCTCTTTCAACCATGGCTTGAAAATGCTTAAATACTTCTAGAACTTGATCTTTAGTTTTAGAGAAAAGCCCAAACTTTCCTTGAATAATCATCAATGAAAGAACAAAATAAAGTGCACCACTATGTGTTCTAACTTTTAAAGGACCACAAACATCCGAATGAATCAACTCCAACACATTTTCTTTTCTAGAAGCAACATTTTTATGAAAAGAAACTCTATGTTGTTTACCCGCCAAACAATGAACACAAGTTTTAAGATGTGTACCTTTCAAACCGGGTAGAAGCTCTTTCTTGAACAAAACTTGCAGCCCCTTTTCACTCATGTGCCCAAGTCACTTGTGCCACAATTCAGTAGAAGTATCATCTTCAAGTGCATTGACAACACATTTACAAATTTTTCCTTGCATCGAATAAAGTGTATGAGTCTTCTTGAACTTAGCCACCACCAAAGAACCCTTTGTGAGCTTTCATATTCCATTACCAAATTTGTTGTTGAAGCCTTCATCATCTAGCTTCCGGTAGATATCAAATTGAGGCGAATGTCCGGGAACATGCCTCACATCTTTAAGCAACACACTTGCAGCCCAAATTTGTTTCCAAGCAAACATCACCCATGCAAATAATCTTGGACAAACCTTCATTACCCATTCGAACAGAACCATAATCTCCTTTAGTGTAGGTAGTGAAGAAATCAACTCGAGAAGTCACATGAAAAGAAGCACCAAAATCAATCACCCAATTACTCTCTTGGCCCACAAATTGATACAATCATCTTCACAAACGACGATGAGATCATCGGTAGTAACTGCCGTTGTGTCTTCTTTCTCTTATCCACACTTTTGTCACGCCTTTTCTCCTTATTCTTGAGCTTTCGGCATTCCCGCTTTATGTGCCATTTCTCTTGACAATAATAGCACTCAATGTCTTTCTTTGAAAAAAGAACCATCTCTTGATTTGTCACGGCTTTGATCACGACCATGAGGAGTCTTACTTCTCCCCATGTTTTGCTTGGCCTCTCACAACAAATGCTTCTGATGAGAGGAACCCGCTGATTTTCTTCTAGTTCTTTCATTTAACAAACTACTGGTGACTTGGCCCATTGTGACAACTCAATCGGCGCCGATTACTAACTGTCACAACCAAAGTCTCCCAACTTTCGAGCAAAGAACTAAGTAGCATCAAAGCCTGCAACTCATCATCAAAAATAATTTTTATAGAAGCAAGTGGTTAACAATACTTTTTATTTCATTTAGATATTTCGAAATAGGGATGTCCTCTTTATATTTTAATTAACCAACTTACGAAACTGAAAAGCTTTATTTGTGGCTGATTTCCTATCATAAAGGCTTTCTATTTTTTTTCCATAAATCATGTGCTGAAGTTTCAGTAGCAACATGATGAAACACACTGTCATCAATCCATTGACGGATAACACCAACGGCTTTTCGATTAAGCCTCTTCCATTCATCATCTTACATATCCTTGGGTTTTCCAGAATCACTCTTAATGGGTCCATATAAATCTTTACAAAATAATAGGTCCTTCATTTTGTTTTTCAAGTTACCCAATTGCTTCCATTGAAGCTAGACATACGACCCACATTCTCCTCCATTGATATACACAAATAAATAAACCCAAATAAACAGTAAGCTCTGATACCAATTGTTAGGGAAAAATATGTGATTTTTCACAAGTAAATCAATCAATGGGAATAAAAATTAATGCGGAAAAATTAAATCAAAAGCAACACAAGAATTTTACGTGGTTCCCTCAATATGAGGTACGTCCACGGGATCGAAATCCGATTCCACTATCAACTAAATAGTTTCCAAACTATTACAAATGAGACACGAATTAGTCTCACAAACCATCCTTAGGTGAATTTCAAATAATCACAAATAAACAAGAGGAAAGATCTCACCAAATAGATGAACCAAAATCTTCAGAATCAGAGTTGAAGAAGACCTAAAATAATAATCCAAATCAGCACCGAAAACGAACCAAACGAAGCAGCCAAAACCACACCACTGAAGCAAGTATTAATCTCACCAATAATAATGATCAATAGTTCTCACCTTGGAAAACTAAAATATGGAGCAGCTGCACAACACCTTTTTTTTCTTGGGAAAAATATACCAATAATATATTGTGAATCTAGGGTTTTTTTTTTTATCAAAACCTTAGTTGTTTCCAAACTGAATTGGGTCTCCACAAAATTAGATATAATATATAAAAATATATTATAACTAATACCAAACCAATTAAACTCTTTTAATAAACTAATTGAGTCCCATATTTAATAAGGAGGTATACCTAACATAAGCACCCATGGGCCTCACAATAGTTTTTGCTATGACATTAGTCACTGCAGCATCCCTAGATCTACCACTTTATAAAAAGATCATACCAACTCTATTTTTATGACTTTAACTTTTCCTCTCAGCTGGTTATATATATAGATGGGTAAATTATACTTTACTCCATTTATACACGTTTTTTGCTTTGGCCCTTAAGTTTGTTAGTTTGTTATTTGTTTTCTTTTTTTTTTTCCCACTTAACCTTTATGTTTCAAGTTTTTCTAACTTTACTCCTAAAGTTAACTTTTATTAAAAATTAGATAGAAAATGACATATTAAAATCACGTGACATAAAAAATATTATTATATATGACTCATATCTTTGACATAAACTTAAAAATTAATATTATAACATATTTTTATGTTATGTGATAGTTATTGTGATATTTTTTGTCCAATTTTGAACATAAGTTAGCTTCAGGAGTAAATTGGGAAAAAACTTGAAACATAGGGGCCAAAATGGGAAAAAATAAATTTAAAGGTTAAAGGGGGGAAATTCTATTTCCACACACCTAGGTAGCTTAGGGTACACACTTAATGAAATATTAATTTAATGACAATTATATTATAATAAAAATGACTATAATAGACATCCAGTAACATCCAATATTATATAAAAAATTATCTGTACACATCTTTTAAGAACAAAAGTATCTCAATATATACTTTTTGAGTTAAAAAATAAAAAAATCATATTGTTGTCACATTGCTAGTGAAGTAGTTACTATTTTTTTAGGGGATCCTAAAAGGCCCAACTTTTGCTGATAGATTCTTGTTTCCTGTTACAGGTCTGTATGTTCATAATTTATTTGTTCCAGATGTGTTTATGTTGCTTATTTTCTCCCTTCCATCATTTTAGTTAGTTTAATAAGGATTCGTAAATACTCCTCTTGGTGGCATATATTTGTAAATAGACATCAGTTTCAACATCTTTGCCATTGTCATCATTGATGCCAATCGGAGTTCCCACTTTTCATCTTGTAATTTTCTTCATCTTCTTTTTACTTGAAGAATGTGGCAGTTGTTAAGAACTGGTATTATTTCAAGCTTATTGTTTAACCATGGGCTGTGAAATTTCTCCACTGGTCTATGTAACTAGGATAAAAATTATTAGAGTTTTGCATTCATTAAACTCATTTGATAAACCCAACCCTTCCAACTCGGTTTTTTGTATTTCGTCATATTTGTTTTGCATTATTGTTGTTGGGGGTGACCAACGGATATACCGATCAGCCCAAACCGATTGAACGAACCAATTTGTCGCATTTTGGACGGATGCGTGATGACGAGCAAAATAGTTGTGGATTGATTTTTTCCAATCCGCCTAGTTTTGGACGGATTGCGGATTTGAGGTTCTTTTGCCACAACCAAACTGCCAAACCGCGAGCACCCTAGTAATTTGTAAAACTTTGTATTTTCAATTTGTTTAGATATTCTATTTGTGTTTTAATTAAAAACAGTTTTAAATATTTTGTTGATTATATTCATTGAAAGAGAGTTTTGAACTTGAATATATTTTTTGAATTGAAAAAATTAATGTATTATTTATGTATGTTTTTTTATTTTTAAACTTAACTCTATAAATAATAAATAAAAAAGATGTATATGTTAGTTGATTTTGTTTTTAAAACAGATATAGATGTAACAGTACAGAGGCACACAATCTCTACTACTATTTGTTCATGATTTTGGTAGTTTGAATTGTTTTATATTTTAAAAATCACAAATTATAATACTTTATGTGGATGAAGTATACTGTGATTATAATATGTGGATAAGTTATGCAGTGATTGTAATATTCTAAAATTTCAAACTTTCTTTCTTTGGATGAAGCATGTAGTGATTGTAATATTTTTTAAGTCATTAACTGTAATTATTTATTTATTTATTTATTTTATTTTTTGAGAAAGTGCGCGAATTGAATTATATTGAAAATTTATAAAATTTTAAACTGCTAAACCGATTCGCATCCATCACCAATCCCCAATCCGCTCAATCCACATCTGCCGGATTGACAGACGGATACGATTGATTTTCTCTAATCTGCCAATCTGGCGAACAGATGACGTATTGAAAGTTTCGCTGCAACCGACCCGTGCCCATCCCTAATTATTGTGTTGTGTAACTGATATGCACACGATAGAACAAAAGTGGGAAAAAAAAAAACATAAAAAAAAGTAAAAAGAACTATTTCCACAGGGTTAAAACCATTTCCTTCAACAAAGGTTTTCAATGATTTTCAATGGCAGTTCAATGGAGGTCTTCAATGGAAGAAATTTCACTGACTTTGGTCTTCACTTTTGTGTGGGTGGAACTGCAAATGTGGAAGTAGGGTCTTAGAAACTGTGTGGAAAGAATGGTAAAGTGGTATGTATACAATGGTTATGAGTGAAGGATATAATTGTAATTTTAAGTGTGTGGAGTGAGAAAATTAATTAAATAATCAAATTAATAGGTGTCTGTATTGAGAAAAGATATACACTGAACTAATTAAGTATATGAAAATAGAATTTCCCCTTAAAAATAAAGTATAATTTACCCTAAAAAGATCATACCAACTCTATTTGTATGAGATTCGACTTTTATTTCTCAACCAGTTACAGCTTCATATTGATAATGCGTTATTAATTTTAAAAGCTTTGAAGAATAAAGAAAGACAATGGGGCAGAGTTTCATATTGATAACGTGTTATTAATTTAAAAAGCTTTCAAGAATAAAGAGAGACATTGGGGCAAAATATTAGGAAAAATTACAAATTAGAGACATTTTTTTTTTAAATAATTGTATATTCATGAAAAAATTATAAAATTCATCATTAAAATTTATAAAGTATATCATTGATTTGTAAATTATTTTTTAAAATTGCATTGATTTGTTATTTCTCCAAATATTAATGAGAGAGGAATAATATTTTTGATGTTTTCGTTTACACACCAAAATATTCCATTTAAAACTAGATAATAATTACTACTCCGTAGAACAATGGTTAAGATCAAGTTTCGTTTCCATAGGGTCGAGTTGTGATGATTCAAAAATAATAATTAAAGTAATTTTAAAAGTTTGATTTTGAAAATAATAAAACTAAAAGAAATAAAATCAAATAAAAGAATTCTCAGGGTTTGAATCCACCATTAAAGTTATATTTGGGTTATTGTATTGGTTTTTAGAAAATCACATTTAGATATTATGATGTAAGTACATTAAAAATGCATCGTCAAGAGGATTTGTATATTATGTCACGAAAGCCAATCATTTTCACTTAGCATAGATCGCCACTACTAAACTACACTAAACTATAGTAGATGCACGGCCCATCTTACTAGGTATAACTTGTTTAACAATTTTAATACAAAATAGTGAAAATAATGTATAACATGATTTGAATAAAATATTTATTGCACAAAAAGACCTAAAAGTTATACATTATTCAAATCAAATCAAAACTAAAAATACTAAATACAATAAACCCCAATTACTAGGTCATCTGTAGCCTAACAAGAAAATATTAATTCACATAATTGTGGACACACTACTCTAATATTATGGGAGAGACACTCTAATTTTTATCATTTTGTGTTGCTCTTTATCACTTTGTATTGCTCCTTGTTGGAGCCCTCGAGCTTTGCCTTCTTTTTTTTTTTGACCAAGAGCAACTTGCAAAATACAAAGGGAAAATATCTGTAGGTGGGATTTGGAAAAAAAAAATTACCAACACATATTTGTACTTTCACAGTCTTTTATTTACATCTCACCATAGATTATACTTACATTGCTGATGTATTTATAATTTTTTTCCTCAACTTCCACTTACATGCACTTCTTCCAAATGCAAATAAGATAAATAAATAATAAAATAATATAATATTATAGCATATACCCTCAAGTCCGTGATCAGACTAGAGAGGTACTGTTAGACCTATAGGGCCTTATCATGGTCCCGTTTCGATAATCCAAACCGTTCAATGTGTAGAACTCATCGAGTACTATATGCGCATAAAAATTCACATTGATCAGATATCGATTGCTATGTGATCAAATCAGATTTTTGTAAGCTATATATTTTTCACCGTTCATTTTTTTTTCTTCATACAAAACTGATTTGATCACATAGCTTCGATATCCAATCAACGTAATTGTTTACAGGCATATAGTACTCAACGAGTTCTACACATTGAACAGTTCAAATTATCCAAACGGACTTTGTATAAGCCTTTACAGACCTAACAATATCTTTCAATCAACGTAAATTTTTTTTTTGCTTTTTTCACTAAAAGACAAAGTGGTAACAAAACCAAAAAAAAAAAAAAAAAAATCCAAACAAAATATCACATCAAATCCCATAATCATTTTACTTTTTTCTCTACAAACATCACATTCAACCACAAAAAAACTCAATTATCTTTCCAAACACAAAAAAAAAAAATTTCAATAATATTTATAACTAAAAAAACTTATAAAAAAACTCACTTCCCAAACACTCAGATGAGAGGAGTGGTTGGGTGTCTCCCCAATTTATTGCTTTTGTTGTTTTCTTTATTTTTCTTTTATTATGTTTTTTACTTTTTATTATTACAATAATATATAATGTATATATATATACACATGTATTGTCCGTTGGATTTTGCCGCCTACAGATTTTACTTATTTATTATTTTTATTATTATTGTAATATTATTAAAATAAAATAAAATAATATATTTTTATGTAATATTATTAAATAAAATAAAAATATAATATATTAAATTATATTTAAAATATGAGGGCG
>NW_021025089.1:1329936-1389828 GCF_004153795.1 Camellia sinensis
CATTGTGTCCAATTCAAATTAGAATTTTGTTTGGTTAAAAATCTATAATCTAAAATAATTTATCAATAAAGACATACTTAGGTAAAATGACCAAAATATCTGTATATATATATTTTGTAATCACGATTATTTGAGCCAAAATCCTCCAGTCTTTGTCTCTCCCTCTCTCTGTCCTCCTTACCTCCGTTGTCGCCGTTGCCGTCGTATAGCTGACTAACCACCATCACCGCTGTCCCTTTCGTCTTCCTCTCTCTCTTGTCTTTCTTTTGTCTCCATCTCCATCTCTCTCTCTCTCTTCCTCTCCCTTTCCCTCTCTGTCGATGTTCTCAAATCCTAACCCACCCGTCGATTCTCAAATTTCTCTCTCATTCGAAACCCTAACCTTAAACCCATGCCGATCCAGATCTAATGTGGGTTCCAATATTTTTGGCTTCGTTAACCTACTGGAAGTGACAAAAGCCTTCAATCGAGCTCTATTTTTTCGAATCTCACCAAATCGACCAACAGGCGATCTACATCCGCAACAAGGCTCAACAAATCGAGAATCTAGGGTTTCTCCCCTCCGATTTCCTCCTCTTTCTTCCCTGATCTAGTCATAAAACCTCATTCTCCGGCACCGTCGTTGAGACATACGAAGTGTCGGGACTGGTGTGATCGTCTCTATTTCCATGGAGGACTCTTCTTTTCTCTTGGTGGAGTAGATCACACACTTCAAATGGTACATTCTATGTGTCTTTGGAAACAACTCGAAAGCCACGAGAGAGAGATTCCAGAAATTTATGATTTTGTTTTCTTTGATTGCTTTGATTCTTCTGTTGAATTGTAGACCTAGGCTTGGGGATAGATCGACAACGTTGAAGAGAGAAGGATGTGAAATGAGAGGGCACCATCGCACTAGTAGAAGGAGGAACTTAACGGCGTAGTCAATTGTTTGGGAAGTTGTCTATTGCACTTATTGTTCTCTTGATCTACACCCTCTTATTGCGACTCTCTCTCTATGTTCTCTCTCTCTCTCTCTCTCTCTCTATATATATATATATATGTATATTTCTATGCATCACTCACTCATCAGATCTGGTGAGTGATATAGTGTAATGGTGATTCAACCCCCCCTCTCCACATACATACTAGATCTGTGATCTCATTTTTCTTTTGGTAGATCTTGTTCTTTATTATTGTTGTTGTTGTGGTGGTGGTGGTGGTGGTGTTAATTTAATTGTTACGTTTTTTTTTTTTGAAAATATTTGTTGTAGAAATGTGTGTGTTGTTTTGGATGAAGTTAGATTTCTTGTTGGGTTTGGGAAGAGAGTGTAGAACATATAGGTTTGATATATTCTTTTTTGGATGGACATTCAAAGCACTAGAACAGACAAGGGAGATGAGACGAGAGAGAAATTGGATGTGGGCTTTAAAAATTAAACAGATAGATTTGGCCACAGATAGATTTAGATTTAAGCACGTAAGCAAAAAAATTAAACAGATAATAAAATTTAGACATATACGGGAAACAATTGAATAGATATGGTGAAAAATTTAAATAGATGGTGAACATATTGAAGAAACTAGCGGTTGCCACACGCAATGCGTGTGTAATTTAAATAAATAAAAATAAAATAAAATATTTGTCATATATTGCGTGCTAGTTAAGTGGTAAAAGTCTTACGCATTTAACATAAGTCTAAGGTTCAAATCTCCTCCTCTCATCTATCTAATTTTTTTTTTCAAATAAAAAAGTAGACACATGGCAGCATAATAAATAAAGGATTCAAGACACCATAAGAGGTATTCACCTTATAATAGTATAGATATGGAAAAATATTTAAACAGATATGAGAATTTTGAACAGATAGGGAAATTTGAACAGATAAGAAAAATTTTGAATAGATAGGAAAAATTGTGAACAAATAGGAAAAAAATTTTAACAGCTAGGAAAAAAATTGAACAGATAATTAACGAAAGTCAACAGATATTAAAAGTCAATAAATAAATTAAGGGATAAAATTAGAAACGAAATATCATTCAAAACAAATAAAAAGACTTCTCATCAAATTATTTCACAAAGGGTGGACTTCTCACTAACAAAAAAATATCTATTCTATTTAATGCCTTATACCCTCGTTAGATTGGATTTATCACTAATTTTTTCTAAAATATAATATATATAATATAACAATTTAAATATAAACACTTAAAATATATAAAAATAAATAAAATCATATAAAATTATAAATTAAATAAATTAATAAAATATATATTAACAATTCAAATATGTAACATTTAAACTCCCATGAATTTCACTATTGTAAGTTGGGAACTATTTAAGTGTGCAACCCCGTTAAGGTTACACACCATATGCAACTTAATATTTAGCCGTTAGATTACAATAATTGATCAAGACCATTGAATTGTTTAATCGTAAAAAATGTGAAATCGGGGTAACCGGTTAATCCTCCTATTTGCATGATTGTATCCCACCCCCTCTCTCTCTCTCTCTCTCTCTCTCTCTCTCTCTCTCTCTTATTGTCTTCATCTCTGTAAGGTTGAACGTGGAACCCTTGATTTCCATTAACAGAGACAAGCCCTTGTTGGGTTCCATTGACGAAGCTCTGTAGGGAATAGTATAACCCTTGATTTTTAGCAACAATGGAACTACAAGGCTCTGTGGGGTTCCATTGTTGAACTGAAGGCGTTCTCTCCAACTAGATATCGAGTATGGAGCTGTCACCCTCTCTCTGTCACTCTCTCTCTCTCTAGCCTCTTCACTTCAGCGATTTTCTTTCAACTAAACCCTAAACCTAACTTCAATCCCTCTACGCTTCGCTCAAATCGAAACCCCTTTATTGCCAAGTAACCTCTTTCTTTCTCAATCGAGTGTTTGTGTTTGCACAAACAATCCAACCATGTTAAAATGTCATGTTTGTGTTTGTGTTAACATTTTTCAATCATCAAGTAATTGTTTGTACTAATGTCATGTACAGTATGGCCCTAGCTGAAGTTAAAAGTGAAGGTGTTGATTATGACATTCCTGTCTAGTCAGGAATAATATAAATATGTAATTTTTTTTTTCTTTTTACAAACAGTTAAAAAAAGGTTAAAAAAGACAAAAAATAAACAAAAATAAAATCACTAAAAAACCTATATTCAAACAACACGTACAAATTTAGAGGAAAAATTGGTTAAGAATTGCTAAAATAGTAAGTGACCATTGGAGCATTATTGTGTTGCACTATTCATTACCAAATTATAGTAATAGCAATAGTATTATAACAACAACCATTAGAGATGAGTGGACTAATAAAATATATATTAACAATTCAAATATGTAACATTTAAACTCCCATGAATTTCACTATTGTAAGTTGGGAACTGTTTAAGTGTGCAACCCCGTTAAGGTTACACACCATATGCAGCCCAATATTTAGCCGTTAGATTACAATAATTGATCAAGACCATTAAATTGTTTAATCGTAAAAAATGTGAAATCTGGGTAACCGGTTAATCCTTCTATTTGCATGATTGCATCCCACCTCTCTCTCTCTCTCTCTTATTGTCTTCATCTCTGTAAGGTTGAACGTGTAACCCTTGATTTCCATTAACAGAGACAAGCCCTTGTTGGGTTCCATTGACGAAGCTCTGTAGGGAATAGTATAACCCTTGGTTTCTAGCAACAATGGAACTACAAGGCTCTGTGGGGTTCCATTGTTGAACTGAAGGCGTTCTCTCCAACTAGATATCGAGTATGGAGCTGTCACCCTCTCTCTGTCACTCTCTCTCTCTGGCCTCTTCACTTCAGCGATTTTCTTTCAACTAAACCCTAAACCTAACTTCAATCCCTCTACGCTTCGCTCAAATCGAAACCCCTTTATTGCCAAGTAACCTCTTTCTTTCTCAATCGAGTGTTTGTGTTTGCACAAACAATCCAACCATGTTAAAATGTCATGTTTGTGTTTGTGTTAACATTTTTCAATCATCAAGTAATTGTTTGTACTAATGTCATGTACAGTATGGCCCCAGCTGAAGTTAAAAGTGAAGGTGTTGATTATGACATTCCAAATGAAGCAAATGACATTCGTTTGGTCAATGAAAGTAGGGCGGAACGTTGTCATAGTTGCGAAGCTGGTCCGCTCAATGAAGAAGCAACCAACATAAACGTCGAAGATGGCTAAGCTAATGTGAAACAAGAAATGGTTGACGATGCTCATGGCGATGACATGGTTGGTGAGGTTGAACGTGCTATTCTGGAACAGAAATTTGATTCGGTCGAAGATGGAGAAGCTTTCTACAATGCGTATGCTAAAGCCAAGGAATATAGTATACGAAAATCTAGATTTAACACAAATAAATAGGGAAAGGTTGTTAGTAGGCTACGGTTGTGTTCAAGGGAAGGTCAGAGATTATCAAAATACTTAGACCGTGTTGCAGAGAAGAGAAGAGAAGAGCTCCTAAGGCACTAATAAGAGTAGGTTGCAAAACACAATTTCCCAGACGGTACGATCTAGAGGCTGGTGAAGGGGGAAAGTATGCTGTGACTCACTTCATCACAGACCATAACCATGAATTGGCAGAACAACACTATGTGATGTATCTGAGGTCACATCGTGGTTTAAATAGCGCTGACAAAGCTCAAGCAATGGCTATGTGCAACGTCGGTGTGAAGACTAGCCAAATCATGGTCTATATGGTAAATCAATCCGGGTGTTATGAGAATGTTGGTTTCATCCGTACGGATCTGCACAACTACATTCAAGCCGAACGTAGAGCAGAAGTTAAGGATGGTGACGTACAGGGTGCTTTGGTTTACCTATGTGCAAAACCCACGTTTTTTTTACAAGTATGATGTGTGTAAGGATAACAAGTTACAAAATTTGTTATGGGCAGATTCGAAATCGCGGCTGACTACGCAAAGTTTGGTGATGTGCTGATATTTGACTCAACTCACCGTACCAATGCGTACAAGAAACCTTTTGTCATGTTGGTTAGTGTGACTAACCACTTCACGACCACGATATTTGCATGTGTTTTGCTAGCTAATAAGACAATTGATACATACACATGAGTTTTAGAAACATTTATGGAGGCGATGGACAATAAAGCACCTGTGTCCGTACTGACAAATGGGATAAGGCGATGCGAGAGGCAATCAGAAGAGTATTTTCAGACGCAAGACATCGATTATGTAATTGGCATCTTGGGAAAATTATTGTGTCAAATGTTCACAAAAGTGACTTTGCACATGCTTTCAAGCAGTGTATGGAGATGGAAACGGATGAGGCAAAGTTTTAGGATGGTTGGACGAGAATGGTCGAAAAGTTTGGACTTGAAAACAACAGCTGGGTGTTGGAGACTGTAACAACCCCGGCCCATGATTAACATTAATCCGTGATTAATTATGCCTAATTAGCAATTAAGGTGAAATTTTGAATTAAACTGCATGTGTGTGATGCATTGTTTGTGTCTATATCTGTTAGGCGTAGAAAGATTTGTTCTTGCTTGAACTTCGGTTTGCGAATTGAAAGCCTTATCGGCGTTCGAATCAGAAATTGACTTGATTTATGTGCTAATTAGGATTTATAGAACTTTATGGTAGGTTTAATTAAAATTTAGTTTGGAACGATTAAATTAGATTAAATTAATATGCACCAATTAACTACACTTGTATCCAAGCCTACTTAAGGCACTAATTGAGCCCACTCACTTTTTTTTCTTTCATTCCATCACATTTGAGCTCACCCAAGAGAGGCTAATGGGAGAGAGAGTGTGAGGTGGGAGAATTGGTGTAAAGCTTGGAAATTTGAGCTCATTCAAGGGGGCATTGTTGGCTTTTGGAAGGAATTTTAAGATATTAACTCCAACCATTGTAAATTCAAGCCTTTAGGTAAGAATTTTGTCTTATAGACTTGAAGTCTAGACTCTAATGCATGGAAACAAGAGGATTAAGTTGATTAATGCAAGAATTAAGCTAAAAGTTGGAATTGAGAATGAATTTTTGGATTACATGTGCATCTTATGAAGTTTTGAATGTGTTTTCAAAGAATTGCCTCATGCATGTTTTGACTTCACTTTAATTTTGGGAAAACAATGAATTTCATGTTGTTTAGTAGCAATTGATCATGTTTTGGAGAGCCTTAGCTCAAAAATGTACATACATGTTATGTTTATAAATTAATTTTGAGTTTAAAGTTGAGTTTTTGTACAATTGGCAAGCCTTTGGGCCATGATTTCTTGTTATAATTCTTTAAACATGTTGTATTATGAGTTTTCATGTATTTTCTCAAGTTTTAGCCCAGAAAAATGAGTTTTAGATGCTTCAAAAGTTGAATTTGAGCTTGGTGATCAAATCTGGAAATTCCAGAAATTTGATCCACGCTCGAGCATGGAACTTTACGCTCGAGCGTGCACTCTGAGTACATGCACTTTCACTCGAGCGTCGAGGGTTACGCTCGAGCGTGAAATGCATATACCCAGAAGTTTGTGTGTTTTGCAGTCCGCTCGAGCAAGGGAATTCACGCTCGAGCGAGGTTCTGAGTCTCACGCTTGAGCGTAGGTCGAGCGCCCGTCGAGCGTGAAAATCATGCACCCAGTACTTTTTCAAAAGTTTGCAGTCCGCTCGAGTGGGGAAGGTCACGCTCGAGCGTAGCTTCATTGTCTGCATATTCGAGCGGGGACCTTATTTTCAGCAAGTTTTAAGAAATGTTTTCCAATGCATTTTTGCATCCTCATTCCATCCTAGGAATTCCTAGGCCATGTTTGAGGCTCTATAATGAGGATTAAAGGTTAGAAACACACTAAGAGAAAATGACATAAGTTATATACAATTCGAACGTGTGTTTCAGGTGTGTATCTGTTATGTGCCATGTAGGTCACGTGCCGCGTACTGTTTGACCAATCTACTCCGTCTGTCTGTCTCAAGGCCAACTGTGAGTAATAACTTAGTAAAGTTATGTTCAACTGTATTTATTTTCTGTGTGATAAAATAAGATTTGTTTTCTGATGTGCTATATTCTGTACAATGAATGAATGTCCAATTTTTGATATGTATTCGTGGCATCCTTAACATCATGTGATATGTGTTAGCTGCTACCCGGTATCGGAGGTTCCATCATGGAACTTAATCTGTCTGCACTCTGTTACCCATACCGGAGGCTCCATCATGGGGCTCAGTGTGTTTATTCTCTGTTACCTGGATTCAGAGGTTCCTTTATGGAACTGGTTATTCGTAACCCTCACGTGTCTGCATCTATTTTGTATCTGCTCTGTTAGCGCTTGTGGATGTACCATGTATACTTACGCATGACTTATGATTTCTGTATATGATCTGGACGAATTATGAATTTGATACGAAACTGAATTATGAATTCTGAATCTGTACGAACTCATTCATTGAAACCCCCTTTACTCTGTTATTGTTCACTGAGCTTTCACTCACAGTTTATATTATGTATGTAGGTGAGCCGGCGCGTGATCAGGGCCAGAGTTGACGACCTTCATTTCTATTTTTGTCAGCCAGCCGTTGTGCCTCCCGAGGAGGTTTCGATTGAAGTCTAGTTACGTGGCTATTTTTGTACTTATTGCACTCTGTTACTCGTACCGGAGGCTCCATCATGGGGCTCAGCATGTTTATTTTCTGTTACCTGAATTCGGAGGTTCCTTTATGGAACTGGTTATTCGTAACCCTCACGTGTCTGCATCTGTTTTGTATCTGCTCTGTTAGCGCTTATGGATGTACCACGTATACTTACGCATGACTTATGATTTCTGTATATGATCTGGACGAATTATGAATTTGATATGAAACTGAATTATGAATTCTGAATCTGTACGGACTCATTCATTGAAACCCTCTTTACTCTGTTATTGTTCACTGAGCTTTCGCTCACAGTTTATATTATGTATGTAGGTGAGCCGGCGCGTGATCAGGGCCAGAGTTGACGACCTTCATTTCTATTTTTGTCAGCCAGCCGTTGTGCCTCCCGAGGAGGTTTCGATTGAAGTCTAGTTACGTGGCTATTTTTGTACTTATGTTAGTCTCTGTTTGTTTTGTATAGTCGGGTCCTAGATATTACACTCTTGTAAGTGTTTTGTAATTATGTTATCTTTTGACTGACACGTTTATGTATATATAAGTTTTGAAATATTTTGTCCCATGTTTATCGACACAGCTCATTGGACTATTTACATTTTTGTACATTTGCTATCGTAGCCCCTTATTATATGCTTATTTGTTAAGAGGCCTTTGATAATCCACGGATTACTGGCCGGTTAAGATGCTAAACCTACAGGGGCGGGTTTGGGTCATGACAGAGACATATGAGAAGCATCATATGTGGACTGAGGTATATATGCGTGGCTATTTCTTTGCTGGGATGAAGAGCACTCAGCGCTCGGAGAGTATGAATGCTTATTTCAATCCCTTCCTCCAATATAAATTGAAGCTATAAGACTTTGTTAGGCACTATGATCGGGCTCTTGCAAGGATAAGGTATAACGAGGCTGGAGATAATATCGAAACAAAAAAAAACTTTTTCTGTATCGATTACTCCATTGCGAGATATAAAGAGACACGGAGCTGAGCTATTCACCCGAAATATATTTGAAATGTTCTGTGATAAAATCTTAGAAGAGGGGAAGAGGGGAAATTGAATGTGAAGGACGTGTTCTCTTTGCCGGATGGTAAAAAATGCTACTATATTCATAAGTACAAGGTGAAGAATAGATCGTGGATGGTAACACACAATCCAGTCGATGCCGCAATGATACGTTCTTGCATGAAGTTTAAGTCCTTCGGGCTACCTTGCTGTCACATGATATGTGTTATGAAACCTAAAAATTTAACACAAATTTCCCCAACTTCTGTGCTGCATAGATGGACAAGGGCTGCAAGTAAGGATGACCAGTTTTGGTATCAACCCTTAATTGATAGTACTACAACACAGACTGCTCGCTACGGGATATTGAGTTCTTCTTACAATGAAATGTGTTTCTATGCCTCGCAATCAACTGAAGGTTTCAACGAGGCTAGGGATGCATGTCTTCTAATGACGAGCCGGAAGAAGGAGTTATATGAGAGGAATCACAACGATGGGGATGGAGACAAAGGGAAACATTAAATCCCATGACAATTTGGAGTAGAAGATCTTGATCTTGTGAAGACAAAAGGGAACTCGGGACAGACCTCATCCAACTGTCAAAGACCAAGAAAATATGGGAATTGCAAATGCATTGGTCACACGAAGCGAACGTGTCCTAACGATCGATTTAGCCAAACAATGGTTAGTAACTCAGCTGCAGATACAACTTACATCAGTGACCATGAGTACAATACGGACTCATTGCCCATTCACTGTAAAACTGGGTTGGTGGATCCAAGTACACCGCACATTAAGCAACGATGTCTATTTTTTGATGTTTCTCCTGATTCAAAACAGCCTGTAGGCCAATACGTTAGTGTCGAAGCACAAGTGTGCAAAAATGATTCGACCACAATTGATGAGGTGAATCAAGTAATTGTATGATTTACTTATTCCCTTAATTTATTAGGTACACAGTACTAGCTTTTGAAAACATATCATTGGCAAGAAGAGGGTAGATATGTCTGTAGTTATGCTTTTGCACGAATTGCTGTACGTAACGTATAAATAATTGCTAATGTATAAGGCTAGGATATGGCATAATGTTGCTTATGTACAAGGCCAGGAACAATTATTTTGGATATTGTTTAGAGTGATTTTGTCATTTTTGTTTGCAGTGACTTGTCATTTTCAAAACTAAATGAATGTGAGATATATATGGGGAATAATCCTTGGTAGCTCAAAATCCCGTTGGCTCGAATGGCTCGACAGCCCAAAATGACGTCATTTTGGGCAGTTTTTTTTTTTTTGAAACAGAGGGAGTGAGTGAAAGAGAGAAGAGAGCAAAAGAGAAAGAGAAAGAGAGAGAGAGAGAGAGCACTCGCTCCACCCATCACCGGCGCCTATCACCGGCGCCCATCACTAACGTTGCCATCACTGGCGCCTCCATCATTTGGTGTATACATAGATCTGTATCTCTCTCTCTGTGTGAATAGATGTGATGATGATGATCTCTATGCGATGATGATGATCTCTGTATCACTCTCTCTATGTGTTGGGTGATTTGGGTTTGATTTTTGTGTGATGATAATGATCTCTGTATCACTCTTTCTATGTGATTTGGGTTTGATTTTTGGTTGATCTCTCTCTCCCTCTCTCACTCTCTCTTTGTGTTGGGTGATTTGGGTTTGATTTTTGTGTGATGATGATGATCTCTGTATCACTCTCTTTATTTGATTTGGGTTTGATTTTTTTTTTATTTTTGGTTGATCTCTCTCTCTCTCTGCTCCCCTTTTTTCTTTTTCTTCTTCTGTGAGTTACTACGAAGGAAAGAGGAAAAAAAAGAAAAAAAAAAAGTCAAAACAACGTCGGTTTTGGAATTTCGGGCCATTCAAGCCTTCAGAAATTTGAGCTACAAAACGGAACTGATATATGGGTGTCTGTTGTTTGTGTATTGTTTTGGGTTGAAAATTGGCTTATATCTGTATTCCAAGATTCCTATTGGGGGTTGCTTGTTTCTTTTCCAAATTTGGTTGGATCTAACTGAAGGGTTGTTATGGTGTGGTTGACAACTAATGATGCGTTTTGGGTTGAAAATTCGCTTATGTCTATATTCCAAGTTTCCTATTGGAGGTTGCTTGTTTCTGTTCCAAATTTGGTTGGATCTAACTGAAGGTTGTTACGGTGTGGTTGACAACTAATGATGTGTTTTGGCTTCATATTGATTTGTTATGATTTGTTTCAGTAAATTAGTATTATATTTTGTCTTCTGATTAAAATATGAAATTTGTCCATGTGGTTTTACAAAATTACATCCCAGTACATGCATTTTCTATATAATCCCAGTGCCAATTAATTTTTGGGTATTAGTTGGACAAATTAGCCCAACGAACTAGTTTACTTTATGTCTAAGCCGATTAGTATATGAATTACAAATTATGAATAGGAGTTGTGAAATAATTTCATGTTAACTATGAAAGTGATGGGGAAATTGTTAGCAAAATTATGGTGGGCCTATATTGACAACAACCAAACAGTAATTCAAAGATGACAATTTAAAGAAGAACAATCAAGCAATTGTGGTATTGGTTCGAATGCCTGAAAAGGATGATGACTTATTTGGATGAACTGATGGTAACAAAGTAAACAAATGAAATGAACTTTATGATATGAGCTGATGGTAACAAATTAGAGAAGATAAACCTTTGGTGATTTGAGGTTGAAATCAGAAAAGTTCACCCAGTTACAAGTACAAATTACAAGGGAAAAAACTACTCGTAAGTTACAATTTGAACTACTCTTAAATGTAGAATGTAAGTTGATGTGTTGTTGTTGTTGTCCTCTCTGTGTGCAAACCTTCTGGCCTTTATAGCTCTTCTTTCCCATGACCCCATGATGTCATGTTTCTGTTCCAAATTTGGTTGGATCTAACTGAAGGTTGTTATGGTGTGATTGACAACTAATGATGTGTTTTGGCTTCGTATTGATTTGTTATGACTTGTTTCGGTAAATTAGTATTATATTTTGTCTTCTGATTAAAATATAAAATTTGTCCATGTGGTTTTGCAAAATTACATCCCAGTACATGCATTTTCTATATAATCCTAGTGCCAATTAATTTTTGGGTATTAGTTGGACAAATTAGCCCAACGAACTAGTTTACTTTATGTCTAAGTTGATTAGTATATGAATTACAAATTATGAACAGGAGTTGTGAAATAATTTCATGTTAACTATGAAAGTGATGGGGAAATTGTTAGCAAAATTATGGTGGGCTTATATCGACAACAACCAAACAGTAATTCAAAGATGGCAATTTAAAGAAGAACAATAAAGCAATTGTGGTATTGGTTTGAATGCCTGAAAAAGAAGATGACTTATTTGGATGAACTGATGGTAACAAAGTAAACAAATGAAATGAACTTTATGATATGAGCTGATGGTAACAAATTAGAGAAGATAAACCTTTGGTGATTTGAGGTTGAAATCAGAAAAGTTCACCCAGTTACAAGTACAAATTACAAGGGAAAAAACTACTCGTAAGTTACAATTTGAACTACTCTTAAATGTAGAATGTAAGTTGATGTGTTGTTGTTGTTGTCCTCTCTGTGTGCAAACCTTCTGGCCTTTATAGCTCTTCTTTCCCATGACCCCATGATGTGTTGAATCTTCAACTGCTGCTGTGCAATTTCTGTAACTGCACTGTCATTTCCAAGTCTTGAAACCACATAAAACCTTTACTTCTACCTGTCGAACTGTATATCCTTAAAGTTGCCACGTGTCCCCAAGTCCTTTTAGCCTTCCCTTGACAGATACAAACTCCCACTTCAATCATGTTTCCTTTTGGAGATTGGCCACTAAGTCCATGATCAGTGCCAGTAACTATTCCACCATCTAAGTCAGGTGACATGCAAGATTCAATGGTAGTTGATGACCCTTGTCATCTGATACTATATATCCATTGTGGACTTGGCATGGAGCACTTGTTGACAAGATTTGGCAAAAGTAGGTGCAAACAAAAATTTAAAATAATAACAAAAAAAACGAATCATAATTTAGCTTCAAATATGAGTCAACTTAAAAAAAATAATAATAATAAAGCAATTTTCATTTTTATTATTATAAACCCGAAATGTATATTTTGTTTTCAATATAAGTAAGTTATATATTGTGGTAAATGTAGGACAACAATTGTATTAAGTCATCACAATATTAAAAAAATGGTCTTTCAAATATTAAGAAGTTAATGACATTCAATTTGTTGATTAAATTACTGCTTGTGAAAATGGTTCAGGTTAACAAAAAATTTACTATGATTTGGATTGAAGGAAATCCCAATATTAAGATTTCAATTACGAGATGGTAAGTATTTAGCTGTAATGTTTGTAGCAGGCTGAAACTGTAGGCTTTTGTTATTGCTCCAACGGTGAGTTGCCCCCTCCAGTTATGTGTATGGGTTTTCCTGAAATATAACCTTAATGTTGGGGTTAAAAAAATAGCTTTTTCAACATCTATCTTTTGTTAAGCAGTGTCTGTCCTTCAGCTGAACATGGTTAGGCATTTCTTAAGTTACGGAATTTGGTGTGCAATTGTTTGGACGTACTTATGTTCATAAACCTGTCGACAGGTGGACCAGTGAAAGAATGCCACATAATGGACTAAAAGTGAAATATTACCAAAGCAATCTAAGGGACAGATGACATGAACTGCGTGGTTATGTGTAAAAAATGGTGCAACCAACTCTGAACCACTTATTGGCCAAGTGTTGTGGTTCAGTGGCCTACTTGGAAAGGATCCTGATTGTGTTAAGTGGATAATTTTCGGTCGAACTTTAGCTCATAATGATGAGGGACATGTGGCAGCATGGTGGAAGGAAGGTCGACAGGAACGATTGAATATTTGGCAGAGTTTGAAGATTCAAAGTCAGTGGGCAGTTATAGTGAGTGGCTAAGTGTTGTGGTTCAGTGGCCTACTTGGAAAGGATCATGCTTGTGTTAAGTGGACAATGTTTTGTCGGTTTTTGTCTCATAATGATGAAGGACATGCGCCAGCATGGTGAAAAGAAAGATCGATAGGGTAGATTTAACTTTGGCAGAGTTGGAAGATTCCAAGTCAGGGGGCAGTTACAGTGACAGTTACGGGGTAGAAGAGTGAGATCATGCAATAATGGGCCACAAAAAGAGTATACAGATATCAAAACCTGAAGATAGGACAACATCATCAAGAACACAAGTTAAGAAGTCTATAATTCTTGCATAATTTAGGAGTAGCTTTATCATTAAACGAACAGGTTCTTTTGAAAACTGTATCGTTCAAACCCACGATGTTCTTCTGTTTTGTATGGCAGATCGTCAAATTGTACATTCCTTTAATGTTTCATGGCATCAAACCATGTCCAACCAAGATCCTTTTGCTGTTCTTTGAAGCCCAACTTGTAGAAGGAAGCAAAAGGTGCTTAGTTTTCTTCTTATGTATCGGACTATTGAGCTTATCATCATCGTGAATAGATTCTTCCAAGTACCATCATTGGCGTGGCACATGATTATATGGTTAACATTAAGTTCAACCTGCTTTAAGCACATGCCCACTTTTGCATTCGTAATCAGCTGATGATATAAATATTGCACTCAATCAAATGCAAATAAACATATTCGAGTTTCTTGTTTTGTTTTGAAATCGGTTCCTAGTCGTACATGTACACATATTGTATTGTTAAAACAACATGTATTGTTGTTTCGTACTTGGATTGTCCATACAGTGGCTTGTATACGCAGTTCACTCGTGGCAGGACTTTAAGGTCCTATCGCCAGGTGCATCTTCTTCATTGGAATCAGTATCCAAGTCCTACTTCTCAGGCATTTCAATCAATTGCCTGGTAACTTTGGTTTAATTGTTTACTTGAAATTGTTGTGGATTTTTTGTACATTCATAATAGGCATGATTTATAGTCAGACTTGAGCAGGAAATGTTATTTCTTGTAAGTTGTAATATCAAACTCCTTTACGTGCCTTAAGTTGGGATTGATTAGGAATTGGTGTTATGTTATTGTTTGTAGTATAAAATTTGTACTTGTTTGTTCCTGTTGACACGTGGATCAATCACAACATGACATGTGCCAAAGTCAATGTCAGACTCCATTAGTTACACATATGAAAAGGGTTTAGTTTAACTACATGTGAAGGCCTACATGGTGCAATAGTTACGAGGATATGCCATGGACTAACTGGGTGGATTGCAGAAAGGGTCATTGCTAGAATACAGAGTTTGACTTGTCGATGTGAAGCCCAGAATGTGGAGGGACAGTTGGAAATATCATAGTAAGGTAGTTCGACAGGAGAATTTTAGCAGTTTGTTGACCACATCAATTTCTATCGATAGGTGGACCCCTATTGGTGCATTCTTGTCACTGCTATTTGTTTGTTTTGTGGGTTATTTTTTTTCTTTCTTTTGGAGAAAATTATGGCATTCAAAAACAAAGCCACAAAGAAAGACATTGCTCAGCCACATTGGATTTGTACAAATTCAAGTGTAACTGCTTCGATTTATTCATGACATGCATTACATCAGCCTATCCAAACACGTACCCATAATTTCACTAATCGATAGAGTTGCCACATCCAACTTATGCACAACTTGGTAATTACCTTCAGGCCATGATAAAAGCGAACAAACATTAGTACTGTCCTCCGTTTGTTCCAGTCCCAAACATTCGAATTATGTGTACAATCAATATGCGTGGAAAATTAGTATTATCATAGCTGCGACCTCAAAATTGTCGCGACAAGTTGATTCACTCATCTTCACATAGCACTTGTACTACAAACAAATTAGTGATCCATCTTTACATCATTGTTCCTGAACATCGGGAGGACTCATATTTACACCCCTCTGCAAAAAAATTACTACAAAAAAAGTGAACAGTGGTTGGCCATCCAAATTACTGTCATACTGACAGCCCATTCCCCATCACTGCCCTATTTGTTGTAATTGCAATCAATCATGAACGAAAGACAGTCGCGGATCTTTGAATTGTTTACATCCATAAGGAAGTCAAGCAATAACTTATGACGCATAGAAGAATGAAACTTTGTAGAGAAAGCGAATAACAAAAATCAGGTGCAGTTACAGTTGTAGGAAATGAAAGGATTTCTTTCACAATTGAAAATGAAGCGGTAGAATATACCTTGTGTGGATCGCTAGGTATATCAGACCGCTGCATGTACTTGATCACAAACATTCTACAGTCGAAAGTGCTACAAATGAAATGTAACATTAAATTTCTCATAAATATAAGTAGGTTCGTTAAATGAGTCATTCAGGAGTCAAATAAATGTGACGCAGGGTTTGTGGATTACTTGTCCAGTTGTTATAATGGCCTTTTGTCTAATATGCAGATGGCAAAACTACGCATGTCTTGACCATATTATTTCCAAACTGTAGTTGCAATAAGGCATGCATTGTTTGAACTTGTTGCAGAAGGAGATGGTGGGTTTATGTAAAGGATGTCACAGTTTGGAAGTAGTTTTGTCAAATTCAACAGGACATACCAACATTTTTGCCACATTAAGCTTGTTGCTGTCTAGTGTGGCGGATGCCAATGAATCAAATAGGTACGCCACACGGTCTACCATATCTATTTGTACGCACAACCAATATACTCTATAATTGAAAAGCATGTAAATCTACACATAAACTAAAGTGAAGACATTGTTTGGAGGGCATGCGAATAGCTACTCACTTTCATATTTACATTGATATTCATATTAATGGGATCAACATTCATATTACCGACATTCATATTAAATCTATTCACTTTAATGGGATGGACATTTATATTACCTTCTCATATGCATCAAACACACCAGTATAACCTTAATATTGAGGTTAAAAAAATTTATATTACCTTTTCAAATATTAAGAAGTTTACCGATATTTAATTTGTTGATTAAATTACTGCTTGTGAAAATGGTTCAAGTTAACGAAAAATTTACTATGATTTGGATTGAAGGAAATCTAAATATTAAGATTTTAATTATGACATGGTAAGTACTCAGCTACAATGTTTGTAGCAGGCTAAAACTGTAGGCTTTTATTATCACTCTAGCGGTGAGTTGCCCCCTCCAGTTACGGGTATGGGTTTTCCTTAAATATAACCTTAACATTGGGGTTAAAAAAATAGTTTTTTCAACATCTGTCTTTTGTTGAGCAGTGTCTGCCCTTCAGTTGAACATGGTTAGGCATTTCTTAAGTTATGAAATTTGGTGTGTAATTGTTTGGACGAACTTGTGTTCATGAAGCTGTCGACAGGTGGACCAGTGAAAGAATGACACATAATGGACTGAAAGTGAAATATTACCAAAGCAATCTAAAGGACAGATGGCATGAACTATGTGGTTATGTTCAAAAAATGGTGCAACCAATTCTGAACCACTTATTGGCCAAGTGTTGTGGTTCAGTGGCCCATTTGGAAAGGATCGTGATTGTGTTAAGTGGACAATTTTCTATTGAACTTTAGCTCATAATAATGAGGGACATGTGGCAGCATAGTGGAAAGGAAAGTTGACAGGGACGACTGAATATTTGGTGGAGTTTGAAGATTCAAAGTCAGTGGGCAGTTATAGTGAGTGGCTAAGTGTTGTGGTTCAGTGGCCCACTTGGAAAGGATGGTGCTTGTGTTAAGTGGATAATGTTCTGTCGATTTTTGTCTCATAATGATAAGGGACATGTGCCAGCATGGTGGAAAGGAAGATCGACAAGGTAGATTTAATATTTGGTAGAGTTGGAAGATTCAAAGTTAAGGGGCAGTTACAGTGGCAATTATGTGGTAGAAGTGTGAGATCATGCAATAATGGGCCACAAAAAGAGTATACGGATATCAAAACCCACGATGTTGGCCGAAGATAGGACAACATCATCAACAACACAAGTTAAGAAGTAAGAGTAGCTTTATCATTAAACGAACAAGTTCTTTTGAAAACTGTATCGTTCAAACCCATGATGTTCTTCTATTTTGTATGGCAGATCTTCAACTTGTATATTCCTTCAATGTTTCATGGTATCAAACCATGCCCAACCAAGATCCTTTTGCTGTTCTTTGAAGCCCAACTTGTTGAAGGAAGCAAAAGGTGCTCAGTTTTCTTCTTATGTATTGGACCATTGAGCTTACCATCATCGTGAGTAGATTCTTCCAAGTACCATTATTGGCGTGGCACAAGATTATATGGGCAACATTAAGTTCAACCTGTTTTAAGCACTGCCCACTTTTGCACTCGTAATCAGCTGACGATATAAATATTGCACTCAATCAAATGCAAAGAAACATATTCGAGTTTCTTGTTTTGTTTTGAAATCGGTTCCTAGTCATACATGTATAGTCATATATTTACATGTATTGTACTATTAAAACAACATGTATCGTTGTTTCGTACTTGGATTGTCCATGTAGTGGCTTGTACACGCAGTTCACCCGTGACAGGACTTTCAAGTCCTGTCGTCAAGTGCATGTTCCTCATTGGAATCAGTATCCAAGTCCTACTTCTCAAGCATTTCAATTAGTTTGAATCAGTTCCCTGGTAACTTTGGTTTAATTGTTTACTTGAAATTGTTGTGAATTTTCTGTCCATTCATAATAGGCATGATTTATAGTCAAAGTTGAGCATGAAATGTTATTTCTTGTAAGTTGTAATACCAAACTGCTTTACATGCTTTAAGTTGGGATTGATTAGGAATTGGTGTTATGTTATTGTTTGCAGTATAAAATTTGTACTTGTTTGTTCCTGTCGACACGTGGATCAACCACAACATGACATGTGCCAAAGTCAATGTCAGAGTCCATCAGTTACACATATGAAAGGGGTTTAGTTTAACTGCATGTGAGGGCCCACATGGTGCAGCAATTACAAGGAAATGACATGGACTAATTGAGTGGATGGCAGAAAGGGCCATTGCTAGAATACAGAGTTTGACCTGTCAATGTGAAGCCCAGAATGCAGAGGGATAGTTGGAAACATAATAGTAAGGTGGTTCGACAGGAGAATTTCAATAGTTTGTTGACCACATCAATTCCTGTCAATAAGTGGACCCCTGTTGGTGCATTCTTGTCATAACTATTTATTTGTTTTGTGGTTTTTTTTTTCTTTCTTTGTTTTGGAGAAAATTATAGCCTTCAAAAACAAAGACACAAATAAAGACATCACTCAGTCACATCGGATTTATACAAATTCAAGTGTAACTATTTTGATTTTTTCATGACATAAGGTTACATCAGCCCACCCAAACACGTACCCCTAATTCCACTGATCGATAGAGTTGCTACATCCAACTTATGCACAATTAAAAGCGACCAAACATTCGTACGGTCCTTCGTTTGTTCTAGTCCCAAACATCCGAATTATGTGTACAATCAATATGCGTGAAAAATTAGTATTATCGCAACTGCGACCTCAAAATTGCCACAACAAGTTGATTCACTCATCTTCACATAGTACTTGTACTACAAACAAATTAGTGATCCATCTTTACATCATTGTTCCTAAACATCAGGAGGACTCATATTTACACTCCTCTGCAAAACAATTACTACAAAAAAAGTGAACTATGGTTGGCCATCCAAATTATTGTCATACTGGTAGCCCATTCCCCATCACTGCCCTATTTGTTGTAATTGCAATCAATCATGCACGAAAGATACTCGCCGATCTTTGAATTATTCACATCCATAAGGAAGTCAAGAAACAACTTACGGCATACAGAAGGATGAAACTTTGTAGAGAAAACGAATAACAGAAATCAGGTACAGTTACAGTTATAGGAAATAAAAGGATTTCTTTCACAATTGGAAATGAAACGGTAGAATATACCTTGTGTGGATCGCTGGGTATATCAAGCGGCTGCATGTACTTGATCACAAGCATCCCATAGTCGAAAATGCTACAAATGAAATGTAACATTAAATTTCTCATAAATATAAGTAGGTTCGTTAAATGAGTCATTCAGGAGTCAAATAAATGTGACACAGGGTTTGTGGATTACTCGTCTAGTTGTTGTAATGGCCTTTTGTCTAACATGCGGACGTCAAAGCTACGCACGTCTTGACCATATTCATTTTCAAACTGTAGTTGTAGTAAGGCATGCATTGTTTGAACCTGTTATAGAAGGAGACGGTTGGTTTATGTAAAGGATGTCACAGTTTGAAAGTAGTTTTGTCAAATTCAGCAAGCAGGACATACCAACATTTTTGCCACGTTAAGCTTGTTGTTGTCCAGTGTGGCAAATGCCAATGAGTCAAATAGGTACGCCACACGGTCTACCATATCTGTTTGTACGCATAACCAATGTACTCCTCTATAATTGAAAGGCATGTAAATATGCACATAAACACAAGTGAAAACATTGTTTAGAGGGCATGCGAACATCTACTCACTTTCATATTTACATTGACATTCATATTAATGGGATCGACATTCATATTACTAACATTCATATTAAATCTACTCACTTTAATGGGATGGACATTCATATTACCTTCTCGCATGCATCAAGTACACCAGTATATCTGTCACGTCCAAAATACGATTTGACGATATTTTCATGATTCAAAGGTTGAGTATTTTTATTTTGTATCAAAGTCTGCATGTTTAGTGTGTAAAGGTCATTTAGACAAACATTTCTGAAAATACGTCATCTGCAATACACAATCGACCTAAAACACTTACTTACCGACAGATATACTGGAACGAACCAGGCAGTATGCCTCCCATCGTTGTTTACTTGCAATTGTCCATTAGTCAATTGAACTGGAGTTTATTGGCTGAAACATTGTAAGAGATAAGGCAACTTGTGAAATAAGGTTTGCAATTTGTTTAAATCTAATACGAAAGAACAATGTCCCTACAGGGAAATCTCCATCATGCACATATAGTGAAAAGAACATTTTCAGATGCCAACACTTACAGTGTTGGATAACCACGCCCCTGGTTTAAGCATGCCCATGTCACGTCGGGTAGCACATTCGCATGGCATTCCATTAAGATTCATAGACTAGACAATGTCCCTACAAGGAAGAAGTGTCCGTAGAAAATCGAACTTATTTGACAAATACTACGGAACAGGTTAATTGTAAGTAGTAAACTGAACTGTACATTTCAAGTTTTCTGTCGTCAAGTACATAGTCAACAAGTTTGTCTTCGTCTGCCAATAAAACCTCTATGCTCTCCAGTACCATCAACTCCTCTTATTAATATAAACAATCAACTAACATCAACTCCTCCTATTAATATAAACAATGAACTAACTGAACACAGTTCGCAAAATAAATTTATAAAATACATAACACATTCTTGCGCATCTAAAATTAGTGAAGTGATGTCTAACCTCGAAACGGAACCGCTTGTCTAACTTGTGCAGTTTGGACATGACCTTGTCCGAAATTTGTAAGACAATTGTACAACATTTGTTAGTACAAACTTGCACTAAAATGACAACTATTAAAATACAACACAAATAATGGTCTAATTATGATCAATATTGCTGTCGGCATCAATTCGTAATGAAACATACAAAAGGTGAAATGATGTGGCGACTTGGGAATTTTTCTACAGTAAGTTGAGTACTTATTTTGCTAACGTTGCATGAATGCATATCCCCTATGTCTGTCGCTCCAACACCTCTTCCTCGCCCTCTTCCTCTTCCTCTTCCCTTTCGTGTGCCTGTTACAATTTGTCCCGCTCCCAATGTTTGGGCAACCTAGCAGAAGGATGCACATTGTCTGCTTCTCCTCGCATTGGTGGCAAGGTTTGCAAATCATCAAACGAAGATAAACTCTGTTTTGCAACGTTCTTCATGGCCAGAAACTGAACCGAAAGAGATTTGGTTTATTCGCTTGCGTATGTTTCCTCCAAGGCAAGGCCACGATTGTTGTGCGTGTCTCCAACTTCTTGGACGGTACGCAAATGTCCATCATGCATATCAATTATCTCATTTGACAACATTCCATTGACATTATTTTCCACGTGATCCACCCCCTGTAAATCTTAAAGACTATCCTCTATTGGGTTAACGTAATAATTTGGGCAGACCATGCCACCGTCATGTAACTCGACTCCTACGCTAAGGTCGACACCCTTTTCCTCCGCGCGAGGCAATTGTGCTGTTTTCGATAAACCTTCCAGCACTTGCTGCATCATTTGCTTGATTTTAGCAATATGTGTCTGTTCATTAAACAGTTGTTTCCCAGACAATATAGCTACAACTAGGTGGTTTAGCATTTCCTTCAGTTCACCAATGCTGGAGGATATGTTAATGTTACAATTTCTTTCAGTCGACTTCACCTAATCAAACAAACACATACATTAACTTAGTACAATATTTTATCTTCAAGTAACCCCCTTGAACTGTGTCAAGCATACGTACTGATCGCTTTTGCTTACCTTTGCATTGTCAACAACTTCTTTCCGTCGAAAATTGAGTAACATCTCCCTTATTTCCATATTGTTGTGAAGCACTTGCTTCATAGTTTCTTTTAGTTCACCAATGTCGGACTCAACGTTGCTCCTACGAACTTCATCAAACTCTAGTTTCTGTTTGTTATGGATATGGTGTGCGTCGATTGCGTCATCATTGTCGTTGCTTTCCTCCATTGTGGTATGAAACTCCACCTAACATAGTTGTCAAATCAGGATTCAAATCATGAATGAAAATGGTATTGTACTGAATCGTGAATCGATCGGAACTGTGAATCGTAAAGTTTCGGTCAGCTTTCTTAAATTACACACAGCATGTATGTGCACACTTACATATTAAATATATCTAGTAAAAATTAATTTCTTTGTCTAAAATGAACAAAAATATTGTTGTAAATGATGATCATCTGGTGTGGATAAAAACTTCACACTGGATCCCATGTTTACCACTTAACTTTTTTCCCATTAAGATAAAGAAAGACAAACTTTCAATTACAAACTAACTAACAATAAGTGAACGACAATGTTTTGAACTTTTTATATGGTTAAAAAATCAAAATCTTTAAACTTTTTCAAAAATTTGACTTGATAGCTTAAAAAAGTTCATTTCATAAATGCAAGTAGTATATAAAATTGAATATGTAAGGCTACAATATTATAAAGAGGTAAAGTTCATGTTTTCTCGCAAAAGTTTAAGTATTTAAGAGTAAATAGGGAGGGAGAAAATGAAAATATGGCCATACGGTAATCCTAAATTTTGAAATACCTTAAAAAGGTCGTGTCAGCCCATGTTAAACAATAAAAAACCTAAACAGATAGTCAAACATCAATTTTACCAAGTCGAATGAATTGACGATTCACCAATTCGGCTCACCGATTTAACTACGATTCATAGCTTTTTTTTGATTCACACAACCTGTTCAAATTGATTTCCTACGGAATTGATTTGAATCATATGTTCGGAATCGCGAATTGTACGATCCCAATAATAGACCCACCTAATCATAGGAATGCAAATGAAGTCTGTCATTGTTTGCATAACACATGTGGGGCATTGCTGTCAAACGTGCACAACGAATGGGTTGATTACCTCATGTTGCTCTAACATTTGCTTCCTTCCCATACGTCGCTGCGTCTCCCGTATTTCAGTATCACCCCAATCATTTAGCCGAGGGATGGAGCGCGTAGTAGCCGATGTACTCTTACAGGGATACGAAAAACGATCCAAGTAAAATAGTTGCATTATAAGGGGGACAAGATAATTAGTTTACATTTTCGAACAAAATAATCTGTATTCCTTAAGAATGCAAAGTGAGGAAATTGTGATGTGATAAAATTATTGATGCCATAGAAGTTTGCACTTGACAATGGTACGGTAGCTATGTTTTATACCTTTTTTTCCTGTGAACGAAGGACTTTATTGATGCATACAACTTACAACACAATCATATCTATGTGTTTCTGTGTCTCAATCGCAGAAGCCCCATGCACCTTTCTGGTTAAAAAGATAAGCTCTTTCTAGTTAAAAAATGTGGCCCGTACAAGTATTTTTGTTGCTGTTGTTCAATAACAGGTAACTTTGTATTTCGCAATGACTGCCAATTTATTGAACCATATGGACAGCAATAGATGAAATATGTAATCAGTATGGTACAAACAAATAACGGTCGATTATGTTACCATTAGAAGGAAAACACATCCAGTTGTCTCGCGCTGACCTTTCATCTTATACTTTCGAACACCTTTCACAAGGAATTGCAGTGTCAACTTTGCCCAATTACATGCCTGCATACCGTTCACGTCCTTCATGACATGAATGAACGACAGACTTAAGACGGTCATTGTTGTAAGACACAATGATATGCAGACTTGCATTTTACTCTACAATGTTATTAACGTGAACATTAATACAAAAATAGAACCAACAATGTGTCGATAGGAGGTCCTCTCCAAATGCAGTTATCAAAACATTAAGTACATAATTACCTTTGCAGATTTCGATGCACGTACAACTTCTTTGCCCAGTTCCTTGGCACTTGCCTTAGTCCTGTCTTGAAACCTCTTTTTCTCATCACATGGGAGTTTTTTCCACTATTCCCTAATATCGTTTCTGCTCTATAAGTGTTACACCAAAGTGACGCACATACAGGACAAATAACAACTAGAAGTCAAAAATAATTGTCACTACAAGTTGTATCACTCGCAATGTGTGCATTTTGTGGTATTTACATATGATTGTATATACAAATAACAATTTCGCACATAATTGAAATAAAAACGTCCATGTCCGAAACTATGTGATACGACTATGTGTAATCATATGTAAATATCACAAAATACACACACATTGTGAGTGATACAACTTATAGTTACAATTATTTTGGACTTTTAGTTGTTATTTGTCCTGTATGTGCGTCACTTTGGTGTAATACTTACAGAGTAGAAAGGATATTGGGGAAAGGTGGAAGGAACTCCTCTGTGATGAGAAGAAGAGGTTTCAGGACATGGCTAAGACAAGTGCCAAGGAACTGGGCAAAGAAGTTGCATGTGCAACAAAATCTGCAAAAGTAATTACGTACTTAATGTTTTGGTAACTGCATTTGGGAAGGACCTGTTATCAACACATTGTTGGTTTTATTTTTGTATTAATGTTCACGTTAATAAGATTGCAGAGTAAAATGCAAGTCTGCATATCATTGAAGTTAATTGTTGATATCATTAACTGGTGTAACAAAGCACAGAAGCAGGCAATCACTGATATTGGGTTCGGTGGCCTCCTGGGGATAAAGTGTACCCGTATAGATCACGACTTGTGCCAATGGTTGGTACAGAACTTCGATCCTGACATTAGTTCATTGAATGTTCATGGGCGTCACCTCAGACTCACCTGTGAGGAAGTTCATGTTTTATTGGGTATACGGTCAGAAGGCGATGATGTGCAGTTGACTGGTTCAATAGGCACATATCTCAATATCTACGAAGAGGTTGAAGTTGTTAAGGGAGTCATTCCTTTGAACCAGCTGAGACTTTATCTGACTAAGACTGATGGTGCAGACGACGAGTTTTGGCAAAAATTTGCGTTGTACATGTTGGGGGTCATGTTGTGTTCTACCACAATGACTGCCTTGAGTCTGTTGTTCATTTATGCCGTAAAGGACGTGAACGGTATGCAGATATGTAATTGGGCAAAGTTGACACTGCAATTCCTTGTGAAAGGTGTTCGGAAGTATAAGATGAAAGGTCAGCGCGAGACAACTGGATGTGTTTTTCTTTTAATGGTAACATAATCGACCGTTGTTTATTTGTATCATGCTGATTCCATATTTCATCCATTGCTGTCCACATGGTTTGATAAATTGACAGTCGTTGCGAAATACAAAGTAACCTGTTATTGAATAACAATAACAGAAATACATGTATGAGCCACATTTTTTTAACTAGAAAGAGCTTATCTTTTTAACCAGAAAGGTGCATGGTGATTTTGCCATTGAGACACAGAAACACATAGATATGATTGTGTTGTAAGTTGTATGTATCAATAAAGTCCTTCGTTCACAGGAAAAAAAGATATAAAACATAACTACCGTACCATTGTCAAGTGCAAGCTTTTATGGCATCAATAATTTTTTCAAATCTCAATTTCCTCACTTTGCATTCTTAAGGAATACAGATTATTTTGCTCGAAAATGCAAACTAATTATCTTATCCCCCTTATAATGCAACTATTTTACTTGGATTGTTTTTTGCCTCCCTGTAAGAGTACGTTGGCTATTACGCACTCCATCCCTCGGGTAAATGATTGGGGTGATGCCGAAATACAGGAGACGCAGTGACGTATGGGAAGGAAGAAAATGTTCAAGCAACATGAGGTAATTAACCCATTCATTGTGCACATTTGACAACATTGCCCTACATGTGTTATGCAAACAATGACAGACTTCATTTATGTTCCTATGATTAGGTGGGTCTGTTATTGGGATCGTACGATTCGCGATTCCGAACATATGATTCAAATCAATTTCGTAGGAAATCGTTTTGAACAAGTTGTGTGAACAAAAAAAAGCTGTGAATTGCAGCTGAATCGGTGAGCCGAATTGGTGAATCATCAATTCATTCGACTTGGTAAAATTGATGTTTGGCTATCTGTTTAGGTTTTTTATTGTTCAACCAGGGCTAACATGACCTTTTTAAGGTATTTCAGAATTTAGGATTACCGTATGCCATATTTTCACTTTCTTCCTCCCTATTTACTCTCAAATAGTCAAATTTTTGCGGGAAAAATATGAACTTCCCCTCTTTACAATATTGTGGCCTTGCATATTCAATTTTATGTACTACTTACATTTATGAAATGAATTTTTTTAAGCCATCAAGTCAGATTTTTGAAAAAGTTTGAAGATTTTAGTTTTTTAACCTTGTAAAAAGGTCAAAACATTATCGTTCACTTATTGTTAGTTACTTTGTAATTGAAAGTTTATCTTTCTTTATCTAAATGGGACAAGGTCAAGTGGTAAACATAGGATCCAGTGTGAAGATTTTATCCACACTAGATGATCATTATTTACAACAATATTTTTGTTCATTTCAAACAAAGAAATTAATTTTTATTAGATACATTTAATATGTAAGTGTGTACATATATGTTGTATGTAATTTAAGAAAGCTGACCGAAACTTTACGATTCACAGTTCAGATCAATTCACGATTCAGTACAATACCATTTTTATTCATGATTCGAATCCCGATTTGACAACTATGTTAGGTGGAGCATAATACCACAATGGAGGAAAGCAACGACAATGATGACACAATCGACACATACCATGTTCGTAACAAACAGAAACCAGAGTTTGATGAAGTTTGTATGAGCAATGTTGAGTCCGACATTGGTGAACTGAAGGAAAGAATGAAGCAAGTGCTTCACAGCAATGCAGAAATAAGGGAGATATTGTTAAATTTCCAAGGGAAAGAAGTTGTTGACAATGCAAAGGTAAGCAAAAGCAATCAGTACACATGCTTGACATAGTTCAAGGGGGTTACTTGAAGAAGAAATATCGTACTAAGTTAATGTATGTTTTTGTCTGATTATGTGGAGTTGACTGAAAGAATTTATAACATTAACATATCCTCCAGCATTGGTGAACTGATGAAAATACTGAACCAACTGGTTACAACTATATTGTCTGGGAAACAACCGTTTAATGAACAGACACATATTCCTGAAATCAAGCAAATGATGCAGCAAGTGCTGGAAGGTTTATCGAAAATAGCACAATTGCCTCGCACGGAGGAAAATGGTGTCGACCTTAGTGTCAGAGTCGAGTTGCATGACAGTGGCGTGGTCTTTCCTAATTATTACGTTAACCCAATAGAGGGTAGTCTTCAAGATTTACATGGGGTGGATCACAAGGAAAATAATGTGAATGGAATGTTGTCAAATGAGATAATTGATATGCATGATGGACATTTGCGTACCGTCAAAGAAGTTGGGGACACGCACAACAACCGTGGCCTTGCCTTGGAGGAAACATACGCAAGCAAAGAAACCAAATCTCTTTCGGTTTAGTTTTTGGCCATCAAGAATGTGGCTAAAGAGAGTGTATCTTCCTTTGATGATTTGCAAACCTTGCCTTCAATACGAGGAGAAGCAGACAAAGTGCATACTTCTCCTAGTAAGATTGCCCAAACATTGGGAACGGGAGGAATTGTAACAGGCAGAGGAAAGGGAAGAGGAAAAGGAAAATGAAGAGGAAGAGGAAGATGAGTTGAAGCCATAAACGTAGGGGATATGCATTCATACAACATTAGCAAAATAAGTACTCGACTTATTGTAGAAAAATTCCCAAGTCGCCACATCATTTCACCTTTCGTATGTTTCATTACAAATTGATGGCGACAACATTATTCATCATAATTGAACCATTATTTGTGTTGTATTTTAATAGTTGTCATTTTAGTGCAAGTTTGCACTAACAAATATTGTGCAATTGTCTTACAGATTTCGGACAAAGTCCTGTCCAAACTACTCAAGTTGGACAAGCGATTCCGTTTAGAGGTTAGACATCGCTTCACTAATTTTGGATGCGTAATGATGTGTTATGTATATTATAAATTTATTTTGTGAACCGTGTTCAGTTAGTTCATTGTTTATATTAATAGGAGGAGTTGATGGTACTAGAGAGCATAGAGGTTTTATCGGCGGACGAAGACAAACTTGTTGACTATGTACTTGACGACAGAAAAAATAAAAGGTACAGTTCAATTTACTACTTGCAATTAACCTATTCCGTAGTATTTGTCAAATAAGTTCAATTTTCTATGGATACTTCTTCCTTGTAGGGATATTGTCGGGTCTATGAATCTTCATGGAATGCAATGTGAATGTGCTACCCGATGTGACATGCACATGCTTAAACCAGGGGCGTGGCTATCTGACACTGTAAGTGTTTATCTGAAAATATTCTTTTCACTATATGTGCATGATGGAGATTTCCCTGTAGGGACATTATTCTTTCGTATTAGATTTAAACAAATTGCAAACCTTATTTCTCAAGTTGCCTTATCTCTTACAATGTTCCAGCCAATAAACTTGGTTGTGGTTCAATTGACTAACGGACAACGGCAAGTAAACAAAGATGGGAGGCATACTGCCTGGTTCTTTCCAGTATATCTGTCAGTAAGTGTTTTAGGTCGGTTGTGAATTGTAGATGACATTTTCAAAAATGTTTGGCTGAATAACCTTTACACACTAACCATGCAGACTTTGATATTAAATAAAAATACTCAACCTTTGAATCATGAAAATATCGTCAAATCGTATTTTGGACGTGACAGATATACTGGTGTGCTTGATGCATGCGAGAAGGTAATATGAATGTCCATTCCATTAAAGTGAGTAGATTTAATATGAATGTCGGTAATATGAATGTCGATCCCATTAATATGAATGTCAATGTAAATATGAAAGTGAGTAGATGTTCGCATGCCCTCTAAACAATGTCTTCACTTGTGTTTATGTGCATATTTACATGCCTTTCAATTATAGAGGAGTACACTGGTTGTGCATACAAATAGATATGGTAGACCGTGGGGCGTACCTATTTGACTCATTGGCATCTGCCACACTGGACAACAACAAGCTTAACGTGGAAAAAATGTTGGTATGTCCTGCTGGACAAAACTACTTCCAAACTGTGACATCCTTTACATAAACCAACCGTCTCCTTCTGCAACAGGTTCAAACAATGCATGCCTTACTGTAACTACAGTTTGAAAATGAATATGGTCAAGACGTGCGTAGCTTTGACGTGTGCATGTTAGACAAAAGGCCATTACAACAACTAGACGAGTAATCCACAAACCCTGTGCCACATTTATTTGACTCCTGAATGACTCATTTAACGAACCTACTTATATTTATGAGAAATTTAATGTTACATTTCATTTGTAGCACTTTCGACTGTGGGATGCTTATGATCAAGTACATGCAGCGGCTTGATATACCCAGCGATCCACACAAGGTATATTCTATCGTTTCATTTCCAATTGTAAAAGAAATCCTTTCATTTCCTATAACTGTAATTGTACCTGATTTCTGTTTTTTGCTTTCTTTACAAAGTTTCATCCTTCTGTGTGTCGTAAGTTGTTGCTTGACTTCCTTATAGATATGAATAATTCAAAGATCGGCGAGTATCTTTCGTGCATGACTGATTGCAATTACAACAAATAGAGCAGTGATAGGGAATGGGCTACCAGTACAACAATAATTTGGATGGCCAACCACAATTCACTTTTTTTGTAGTAATTGTTTTGCAGAGTGGTGTAAATATGAGTCCTCCCGATGTTTAGGAACAATGATGTAAAGATAGATCACTAATTTGTTTGTAGTACAAGTACTATATAAAGATGAGTTAATCAGCTTCTTGTGGCAATTTTGAGGTCGCAGCTGCGATAATACTAATTTTCCACGCATATTGATTGCATACATAATTCGGATGTTTAGGACTGGAACAAACGAATGACAGTACTAATGTTTGTTCGCTTTTATCATGGCTCGTAAGTAATTACCAAATTGTGCATAAGTTGGATGTAGCAACTCTATCGATCAGTGGAATTATGGGTACGTGTTTGGGTGGGCTCATGTAACCTTATGCCATGAGTAAATCAAAACAGTTACACTTGAATTTGTACAAATCCGATGTGACTGAGCGATGTCTTTCTTTGTGTCTTTGTTTTTGAAGGCCATAATTTTCTCCAAAACAAAGAAAAAAAAAAAAAAAAAATCACAAAAGAAACAAATCGCAGTGACAAGAATGCACCAACAGGTGTCCACCTGTCGACAAGAATTGATATGGTCAACAAACTGCTGAAATTCTCCTATCGAACCACCTTACTATTATGTTAGTAACTGTCCCTCCACATTCTGGGTTTCACATCGACAGGTCAAACTCTGTATTTTGGCAATGACCCTTTCTGCCATCCACCTAGTTAGTCCATGTCATTTTCTCGTAACTGCTGCACCATGTGAGCCCTCATATGCAGTTAAACTAAACCCCTTTCATATGTGTAACTGATGGACTTTGACATTGACTTTGGCACATGTGATGTTGTGGTTAATCCACGTGTCGATAGGAACAAACAAGTACAAATTTTATACTGCAAACAATAACATAACACGAATTCCTAATCAATCCCAACTTAAAGCACGTAAAGAAGTTTGGTACTACAACTTACAAGAAATAACATTTCATGCTCAAGTTTGACTATAAATCATGCTTATTATGAATGGACAGAAAAGTTACAACAATTTCAAGTAAACAATTAAACTAAAGTTACCAGGGAACTGATTCAAACTGATTGAAATGCTTGAGAAGTAGGACTTGGATACTGATTCCAATGAAGAACATGCACTTGACGTCAGGACCTGAAAGTCCTGTCACGAGTGACCTGCGTGTACAAGCCACTGCATGGACAATCCAAGTATGAAACAACGATACATGTTGTTTTAATAGTACGATACGTGTATATGTATGACTAGGAACCGATTTCAAAACAAAACAAGAAACTCGAATATGTTTCTTTGCATTTGATTGAGTGCAATATTTATATCGTCAGCTGATTACGAGTGCGAAAGTGTGCATGTGCTTAAAGCAGGTTGAACTTAATGTTGCCCATATAATATTTCACTTTCAGTCCATTATCTGTCATTCTTTCACTGGTCCACCTGTCGACAGGTTCATGAACACAAGTTTGTCCAAACAATTACACACCAAATTTCGTAACTTAAGAAATGCCTAATCATGTTCAGCTGAAGGGCAGACACTGCTCAACAAAAGATAGATGTTGAAAAAGCTATTTTTTTAACCCCAACATTTAGGTTATATTTAAGGAAAACACATACCCATAATTGGAGGGGGCAACTCACCGCAAGAGTGATAATAAAAGCCTACAGTTTTAGGCTGCTACAAACATTACAGCTGAGTACTTACCATGTCATAATTGAAATCTTAATATTTAGATTTCCTTCAATCCAAATCATAGTAAATTTTTCGTTTACCTGAACCATTTTCACAAGCAGTAATTTAATCAACAAATTAAATGTCGGTAAACTTCTTAATATTTGAAATACCATTTTTTAATATTGTAATGACTTAAACACAATTGTTGTCCTACATTTACCACAATACACAACTTATTTATATTGAAAACAAAATATACATTTCAAGTTTATAATAATAAAAATGAAAATTGCTTTATTATTATTATTATTATTATTATTATTATTATAAGTTGACTTATATTTGAAGCTAAATTATGATTCATTTTTTTTTTTAAATTTCTGTTTGCACCTACTTTTGCCAGATCCTGTCAACAGGTGCTCCACTCAATTGAGAACACATGACAAGTCCACAGTGGATATTTTAGTATCAGATGACAAGGGTCATCAACTACCATTGAATCTTGCATGCCACCTAACTTAGATGGTGGAGCAGTTACTAGCACTAATCATGGACTTAGTGGCCACTCTCCAAGAGGAAACATGAACGAAGTGAAACTAATACCCAAAAATTAACTGGCACTTGGATTATATAGAAAATGCATGTGCTGGGATGTAATTGTACAAAACCACATAGGCAAATTGCATATTTCAATCAGAAGACAGAATATAATACTAATTTTCCGAAACAAGTCATAACAAATCAATACGAAGCCAAAACATATCATTAGTTGTCAACCACACTGCAGCAACCTATAGACACCCCATTTTTGACCGACCTTAAGACTCAGACGTCATCGATTGATCGCTCGGTGATGGTGCTTGTTGTGCTCGTTCGAAGGTTTCGGAGTTTCAGCTGAGAGCCTTACCCCCAGACCTCGGGACCCTTTTGTGCTTTGCCTCGGTTTGCGAACCAGGTTTTGTTTTCTCTTCCCGAAGGGAGGGAGAGGTCTCGTACACCATCTCTTAGTGGCCGTAGGCTACTTTTCGTGGTTGTAGGCCACTTTTCCCGTTTGGAGACTAGTTTCTGATTTTCAGAGCCGTCGGCCGTGCGCCTCGGTTCGGGACCGCTTAACTTTCTTCGTTTGGCACAGTTTTTGGCACACACCTTGCTTTCTCTCTCTGGAGGGACACTGTGACCCGAGAGACCACCTTTGTGGTCGCACGCAACTTTCGATGCTTAACACCCTGTTTTCGGGGCACCCGGCTGCGCGTTTTGACCCCCGAACCCTCGTTTTGCATCCGTCTTGGTTCATTTTTGGAATGGACCTTGTTTTCATTGTTTGGGAGGTGGTACAAGGGTGGGAGATCACCTTTTCTCCTTGGAGACCACTTTTCTCCCGCCAGTCGGTTTTCTTGTCAAGAAGTTGGTCTCCTTGATTTTTGAGCCACATTTACTGGTCTCCCACCATACTACTAGCTTGCATTCAATGTGGAGACCATCAAATGGGCTGGCTGACCACCTTTTTTTTGAGTTGAACCTTTTGAACTGGTCGGCCGACCACCTGAACTGGTCGGCTTGCCTCCCCTAGTCTTGTCTCTGTGAGTGTGTGCCAGCTGGAAGGCACAGACTGTATCCTCCATACACGTGTATGGAGGATCTTGAGCCTTGGTTTTTAGCTTATTGAGGAAGCTTTGGCCTTTTATCTCTATAAGAGAGGCCCTCCTCTTCCTTGGCACAGGTGGAGAACTTCTTGGAAGACATAGAATATATCTCTCTCTTTATCTCTATATTTTGGGTTCAAAAGGGTCTTGTTCTTGCACCTTTGCACACCACCTCATAGCCTAACCCTTCCAACATTGCTTGGAGCTTCTTGGAGACCATTTTCAGAGGTTAAGGAGTTGGGTTTTGGGTCCAGAAGTTGCTGTCTTGCTGAGCTTCAAGGGTAACACACTTTTTCCCTCTTTTAAGCTTTATTTTGATCCATCTCTTAGCCTTATTTTCATGCATATTTGAGCTTTGTTGTCAACTAAAAAAAGCCTTTTTTTGAGGTCCTTTTGATGTTTGTTTAAGGTCATTTTGTTGTTGGGGGTCATCTACCCCCTTGCGTGCTTCATTTTTCCTTGTTTTGAGCCATGCCCTAAGGCCTTTGTGTTGAAATTTGCTTGGCCTCTTAACCACTGAAATTCAGCAGATTTTTAGTGGTTAACATGTGTTTTTGAGAGCCAAAATCAGAGAGGGGTGACCCTCTCCCTCCTTGTCTTGTTCACTAGCATTTTTGGCCTTACAAAGGAGCTCTCATTTGCACACCTCCAAGCCTTGTTTTAGGCCCTTTTCAGTGACTTTTAGGGCCTATCTAGGCTCTTTCCAGAGTTGGTTTTGTTACCTTGGGTGTGTCCCTTACATGTGTAGAATAACCCCTCTTATAGCCTATCAAAAGAGCATGACATTCTTGCATGAATTGATCATGTTTCAGTGTGTTTTTGGGCTTTATTTGGCATGTGATGTCTTTGAATTTTGCTGGTTTATTGGTCTCTTGAATGCGTCATATGCTTGTAGTGTAATCCATGTTCACTAGCTCACATTGCATGTTGTTTTGGCCCTTGATTCTAGCATGTTTTGGTCATGTTCTAAACTGATTTTATTCATGATTTGGGCTGCCTTAGTTCTGTTTTGAGGTCCCATGGTCGAATGATGCTTGCCATGCATGCTTGTAGTGTAATACCCTTGCCTAGCTTCGAGTTTTGAAGCCTCTTGCATGCTTAACTTGAGTTGTTTTCATGCTTTGGCATCATTGAACATGTTATTTCAGAGCTTATACTTGTGCCATATTCCCATGTTTTTCACTCTTTAAATGCGTTTGAGAGTTGTGCTTGTATGCCTCATTTTTGGGCTATTGCATGAGCTTCATTTTTGTGCATTGCAAGCCATCATTTTAGTCCATTTTGCCACTATTTTGGGTCTGCATAGGGATTATTTGGGGTTGGTTTGGTGATTTGGGCATCGCTTTGCATACCTCTAGTATAATGCACTTCACTAGTTTCGGTAATTGTGCTATCCAACATGCATCGGGTGAGTTGTTTGCATGATTCGGGACCACTTGTATGTCATTTCAGAGCTGGAACATGTGTCATTGTATGCCATATTTCATCCTTGTCATGCTTTGGTAGAGTTGCACTTTGTTCCTTAGGTTTGGTCCCTTGCATTTGTGCATGTTTGCATGTATCTTGTTGCCTCATTTTCATCATATCGGCCACTGATTTGGGTGTGGCCAAGGCCCATCCATCTTGGTTTAAGTCCATCTTGTATTGTGTATGCCCGATAGTCCATGTTATCGCATGTTTGATCATTGCATTGTGTTTGCCTCGTTCATAACATTGCGTATGTTAGTACATTGTGTATACATGCCATATAATCCATGTGTATTGAGTATGCCATTGATCAGTTCATAGCATTGCATATGCCATTTGCATGCTTGCATGTCATTTCGTGCATCTTCGCATCACTTAGTTGCATTGCATTTAGATCGCATGCTAGAGTTGCATTTGTCCATACATTGTTTGTTGCATTGTGTTTGGAGTAGGGTTTAGTCCGAACACGGGAAACGAGGGATGTTTCATACTCAAAGTGACGAAACGTGCCTCAATTCTTGGTCACCGACACTCTTGACTATCCATGATAGAGTTGTTGGCTTTAGGTGTTTACATGTGCATTCATGACCCATTGAGTCATGCAATTCGACTCCTCGGCCATCATGCATCGGGATGCGTGATTGGTGGCCCGAGGATCGAGGACTACACTCCCTAGAGCTTATGCAATGATGGGGAGAATGGTTGGGCACACATATGTTGAAAATACCTTGCCTTCTCTCTCCCTTGCCTTTGTTGCAGAAAAAGCAGAAACCAAGAGAATGAACTGGTTGGCCGACTAGGTTTTCTGGCAGGCCGACCACCTTTTCTGGTCTTCACTACCAAGGGTGGTCGGCAGGTGGTCTCCCTTGCCCATAGCTTGGTCAGCAGCCTTCCCACAGCTTCCTTGGGTGGAGTTTCATCTCTCTGGAGCCTCGTACAACTTTTTGAAATCAATTGCAAACGAAGGCGAGCCGGGGCATCGCGATGGATTTCGCTACAAGGCGAATCGAGCATGCATGCATCCTTTATCATTCGGAACAGAGCTGAGACAGTCCATTTCATGTAGCTTGCATGCTAATTTATTTGCTTCCTTAGTTTAATTTGTTAATTAATTAATGTGGCGTAATATTTAGCTGTAATTTGTTATTCATTTTGGTTGTGTAACTAGTTTAATTAGCTTAGATTAGCTAGTTGGTTCTGTATCATTTATTCGGACCCTCCGCGAGAGGGCGAACTTTGTAATAAGTGTGCGTGTGTGTGATGCATGTTTTCCAATCCCACGTCTTTCTCCCTTTTATTTACCAGCTTATGATGGTTAGTTTTAGGGCATGTTTCAATTAGCATCTATATGTTCGCATGCTTGCATTCATTCATCTGTATTGCATGCACCGGGCTCAGCGCATCATGCTAACTGCATTGTATTCCAATTTCAAGTTGAATACATGTATCGATTGTTGCATCTCATATGCCATCTTAGGATAGCCGAGCCTATTGTAGTTGCATTTTTGTATGTGTTACATTAGGCATCTTAGCATAGTTAGGATTCATGCATATTTTCTAATTAGCTTCTTTATTTGGCTCGGAGTACTCGGTAAGTGTTTATGTTTTAGCATCCTTGTATGCGTGTGAGTGACTACCGCATGCTTACCATGAGGCTATGTGCTTATGTGATATAACTGCCTGAATGCCTGTGGGTGAAGGTTGGGTTGCTTGAATTGGAATAATTTGTCGAAACCCGTATTTTAGCCTACTTGCGAGTAGCAAACTTCAATCCATTTTCAAAACAAACGGATATGCGATGCTTTGTTCCAACTTAGGCAATCTAGTCTATACTTGTATGTTGTGCGCATCACATAGTAATTCTAGGCTAATAAACCGGAATAAGAGCACATGTGTTTCCAAAAACTCGATATCATGCTTAGTAGTGGCCGATCTTCGATCGGGCGAGCGGGGGTGCTTATGAAATGACCTTCCCCAATCGTACACAAGTTCCCGAGCTGAGGCAACTTTGGTGATGACGAACACGTGGCCTTAGGCACAAGTCAGGGTTTCCTAAATTCTCCCAAAACAAAATATTTAGGTGGCGACTCTGTATCTGGCAAAGCAGTCCATGTTTGGCACTTCTTTCTAAAAAATCAGTTTTTCAAAATGGTCTGCTGAATTTGGACTCTTTGGTGATTTATCAATCTCGTATTGCACTTTGCGAGATCAGATTAAGAACCGTGACATTTGAGTCTGAACTGTAGTAAGCCCAAATGAACAAAGCGGGATTTTTCCCGGGACGTTCGGGGACGTCTACACAACCGTTTAGTTAGATCCAACCAAATTTGGAATAGAAACAAGCAACCCCCAATAAGAATCTTGGAATACAGACATAAGCCAATTTTCAACCCAAAACAATACACAGACAACTGACACCCATATATATCTCACCTTCATTTAGTTCTGAAAATGACAAATCACTGCAAACAAAAATGGCAAAATCACTCTAAACAATATGCAAAATAACTGTTCCTGGCCTTGTATATAAGCAACATTGTGCCATTTCCTAGCCTTGTACATTAGCAATTATTTACACGTTACGTACAACAATCCGTGCAAAATAATAACTACGGACATATCTACCCTGTTATTGCTAATGATGTGTTTTCAGAAGCTAGTACTGTGTACCTAATAAATTAAGGGAATAAGTAAATCATACAATTACCTTATTCACTTCATCAATTGTGGTCGAATCATTTTTGCACACGTGTGCTTCAACGTTGCCGTATTGGCCCACAGGCTATTTTGAATCAGGAGAAACATCAAAAAATAGACGTCGTTGCTTAATGTGCGGTGTGCTTGGATTCACCAACCCAGTTTTGCAGCGAATGGGCTATGAGTCCGCATTGTACTCATGGTCACTAATATGGGTTGTATCTGCAGTTGAGTTACTAACCATTGTTCAGCTAAACCGAACCTTAGGACACGTTCGCTTCGTGTGGCCAATGTATTTGCAATTCCCACATTTTCTTGGTCTTCGACAGTTGGACGAGGCCCGTCCTGGGTTCCTTTTTGTCTTCACAAGATCAGGATCTTCTACTCCAAATTGTCGTGGGATTGAATGTTTCCCTTTGTCTCCATCCCCATTGTTGCGATTCCTCTCATATAACTCCTTCATCCAGCTCGTCATCGGAAGACATGCATCCCTAGCCTCTTTGAAACCTTCGATTGATTGCAAGGCATAGAAACACATTTCATTGTAAGAAGAACTCAATATCCCATAGCGAGCAGTTTGTGTTGTAGTGTTATCAATTAAGGGTTGATGCCATAACTGGTCATCCTTACTTGCAGCCCTTGTCTATCTATGCAGCACAGAAGTCGGGGAAATTTGTGTTAAATTTTTAGGTTTCATAACACATATCATGTGACAGTAAGGTAGCCCGAAGGACTCAAACTTCATGCAAGAATGTATCATTGCGGTATCCACTGGATTGTGTGTGTGATTCACGATCTATCCTTCACCTTGTACTTATGAATATGGTAGCATTTTTGACCATCCGGCAAAGGAATATGTCCTTCACATTCAACTTCTCATCTTCTAAGATTTCATCATGGAACATTTTAAATATATTTCGGGTGAATAGCTCAGCTCCATGTCTCTTTATATCTAGCAATGGAGTAATCAATATCGAAAGTGTTATTTGTTTCAGCATCATCTCCAACCTCGTTATAGCTTATCCTTGCAAGAGCCCGATCATAGTCCCTAACAAATTCATATAGCTTCAATTTATGTTGGAGGAACGGATTGAAATAAGTGTTCATACTCTCCGAGCGCTGAGTGCTCTTCATCTCTGCAAAGAAATGGCCACACATATAAGCCTCAACCCACATATGACGCTTCTCATATGTCTCTAACACCCAGTTGTTGTTTTCAAGTCCAAATTTTTCTACCATTCTCGTCCAACCATCCTCAAACTTTGCCTCATCCGTTTCCATCTCCATGCACTGCTTGAAAGTATTTGCAAAGCCACTTTTGTGAACATTTGACACAACATTTTTTCCAAGATGTCAATTACATAATCGATGTCTTGCGTCTGGAAATACTCTTCTGATTGCCTTTCACATTGCCTTATCCCCATTTGTTAGTACGAACACAGGTGCTTTATTGTCCATTACCTCCATAAATGTTTCCAAAACCTATGTGTATGCATCAATTGTCTCATTAGCTAGCAAAACACATGCAAATATCGTGGTCGTAAAGTGGTTAGTCACACCAACCAACATAACAAAAGGTTTCTTATACTACGATAAGTTGAGTCAAATATCAACACATCACCAAACTTTGCGTAGTCAGTCTGTGATTTTGAATCTGCCTAGAACAGATTTTGTAACTTGTTATCTTTACACACATCATACTTGTAAAAAAAAACGTGGGTCAACATCAAGTTTTGCAAATAGGTAAACCAAAGCACCCTGCGCATCACCATCATCAACTTCTGCTCTATGTTCACCTTGAATGTGGTTGTGCAGATCTGTACAGATGAAACCAACATTCTCATAACACCCGGATTGATTTACCATATAGTCCATGATTTGGCTAGTCTTTACACCGATGTTACGTATAGCCATTGCTTGAGCTTTGTCAGCGCTGTTTAAACCCTGAAGTGACCTCAGATACATCAAACAGTGTTGTTCCCCTAATTCATGGTTGTGGTCTGTGATGAAGTGAGTCACAACATACTTTTCCCCTTCACTAGCCTTTGGATCATACCGTATGCGAAATTGTACTTTGCAACCTATTCTTGTTAGTGCCTTGGGAGCTCTTCTCTTCTCTATAACATGGTCTAAGTATTTTGGTAATCTCTAACCTTCCCTTGAACACAGCCGTAGCCTACTAACAACCTTTCCCTATTTATTTGTGTTAAATCTGGATTTTCGTATACTAAATTCCTTGGCTTTAGCATACGCATTGTAGAAAGCTTCTCTATCTTCGACCGAATCAAATTTCTAGTCCAGAACAGCACGTTCAACTTCACCAACCATGTCATCGCCATGAGCATCGTCAACCATTTCTTGTTTCACATCGGCTCGACCATCTTCAACGTTTATGTTGGTTACTTCTTCATTGCGCGGACCAACTTCGCAACCATCACAACGTTCCGCTTGACTTTCATTGATCAAATGAATGTCATCTGCTTCATTTGGAATGCCATAATTAACACCTTCACTTTTAGCTTCGGCTAGGGCCATATTGTACATGGCATTAGTACAAACAATTACTTGATGACTGAAAAATGTTAACATAAACAAAAAACATGACATTTTAACATGGTTGGATTGTTTGTGCAAACACAAACACTCGATTGAGAAAGAGAGACGTTACTTGGTAATGGTGGGGTTTTGATTTAAGCGAAGCGTAGAGGAGTTGAAGTTAGGATGAGGGTTTAGTTGAAAGAAAACCGCTGAAGTGAAGAGGCCAGAGAGAGAGAGACAGAGAGAAGGAGACAGCTCCATACCTGATATCTAGTTGGAGAGAACGCCATCACTTTAGCAATGGAACCCCACAGAGCCTTGTGGTTCCGTTGTTACTAGAAATCAAGGGTTATAGTGTTCCCTACAGAGCTTCATCAATGGAACCCACTAGGGGCTTGTCGCTGTTAATGGAAATCAAGGTTTACACACTCAACCTTACAGAGATGAAGACAATAAGAGAGAGAGAGAGAGAGAGAGAGAGAGAGAGAGAGAGAAAATAGAGAGAGAAAAGTGGGATGCAATCATGTAAATATGAGGATTAACCAGTTGCCCCGATTTCACATTTTTTACGATTAAACAATTCAATGGTCTTGATCAATTATTGTAATCTAACGACTAAAAATTGGGTTGCATATAGTGTGCAACCTTAAGGGGATTGCACACTTAAACAACTCCCTTGTAAGTTTTGTTTCCTATGATAGTGTTGACTGCATACACTTGTTTATATAGGCCAAAAATTAATCAACGCATGAGAATGTATTATAGTTGTACATGCAGTGGGGCTATGCAATACAACATGGGACCACCTCTGAGATTCACCACCTTGCCATTTCTATCACCATGAAACATTGAGACTTTTTCTTTCGATCTTGATATTGTGACTTCTTAACCATGAAGAAAACTCTTTACAAAATATTATAATACCCATTCACACATCTTATAGTAAGAGATTTCACATAATTGCACTAAAAACAAAAGTATTAAACGACCCCGTTTGTTCCACATATGAATAGTTTCCATGAGTTGACGTGCCCCATTTTCTATCTAATAACGACATTGCCCTATAGACCCCAAAGTGATGTCATTTTCATGAACTCCTAAGACTGCATTTGGAAAGCAATGACAAATGTAGAACAGTAAAAGAATTTTTCTAAGGAAAATTCTACATACATTAATGTGATTTTGAGGTATGGTACATGGGGTTTTTTTAATTTTTTCTGAGTATTCTAAAGAAAAAAATAAATTAGAGATTTGACAAACTTTTCAAATTATTTGAGAAATTAATCCACTTTTGAAATCGCATTTCAAGTATGCAATTTTAACTTGAAATCGTATGTTCAAAATGCGATTTCAGGTCGACAAGGATAACGACGTGCAAATATGGCAAGTTAAAATCACATGTTGAAAATGCGATTTCAAATTGACATAGCTTCTGTCGTGATGATGTAACAAGTTCAAATTGCATTTTTAACATGCAATTTCAACATAAACTCGCATTTTGAAAATGAGATTTTAAATTGTACAATTAAAAAACGCATTCTAAAAATGACATTTTGAATTGAAATTCAGCAATTCCTTGGCAGATTGAAATTCCTTTTGTTTTAGCCAAAAAAAAAAAAAAATAATAAGTCAAGTTTAACTGAGTAGTGAGCAGGGTCACATTAAGTAATAAGTGAGTTTTAATTGAATAGTAAGCAAAGTCTAATGAAGTAATAAGCTGAGTCGTATTAAGTAGTAAATGAGATTTATTTATTTATTTGTAGTAAGTCAAGTCAAATAAAATGGTGTTCTTTTCAGTACTAAGTGAAGTCTAATAAATTTTTACATTTTGTTTAATAATTTAAAATTCACATTTTTAATTTATTACTTACTAGTCATTGTGACTCTGTTTACAATTTGTTCACATCCTACTTACCAATCAATAGTAACAGGGTCTTATTGAGTAGTACTCATGTAAGATTGAGTTGTAAGTACGTTTGATGGGGTAGTAAGTAGAGTATCAATGAGTAGTAAGAGTCTCATTAACTAGTAAGTAGAGTTTAATTTAGTTGTAAAGCGAAGTCTAATGAAGTAGTAAGTAGAGTCTCATTAAATAGTAAGTGGAGTATAATTTAGTACTAAGTCAAGTCGAATCATTAAAGTTACAAGTCATATTTAATTAAGTAGTAAATCAAGTCAAATGAAGTAGTATCTTATTGAGTACTAAATTAAGTCTAATAAATTTTTACATTTTCACATTTTCTTTAAAATTCATATTTCACGTTTAATAATTTAAAATTCATACTTCCATTTATTACTGATCATTCATTGTGATTCTACTTACAATTTGTTCTAATTCTATTTACCACTCAATAGTAGTGGAGTCTTATTAAGTAGTAGTCATGTTTGATTGAGTTGTGAGTCAAGTTTGATGGAGTAGTAAGTGAAGTATCAATGAGAATTAAGTTGAATGTCATTGATGAGTAAGTAAAGTTTAATTGAATATTAAACAAAGTCTAATGAAGTAGTAAGTAGAGTGTCATTAAGTAGTAAGTTGAGTTTGATGGAGTAGTAAGTTGAGTATAATTAAGTAGTAAATGAAGTTTGAATGGGTAGTAAGTTTAGTGTTATTAAGTAATAAGTGGTGGTTAATTGAGTAGTAAACGAAGTATAATAAAATAGAAAGTGGAAACTCATTGAGTAGTAAGTGGAGTCTAATTACCATTCATAAACACAATATTTACCCTTCTTTCTCAATTTACTTACAATCTCATTGTGACTTTGCTTATTATTAAGACTTGGGTTCCAATTGGAGGGTGTTGTTGGGCCACCGTAGGCCCACCATGGAGGCTATACTGACAATCTGACTTGATCAATGTATAGAGATCGTCGAGTACGTCATCCCTGCAAAAAATCACATTGATCGGATATCGATAGTTATTTGATCAGATTACATTTGTGTCAACAATTTATTTTTAAAATTATATTTACCATTGACACAAATGTAATATGATCAAGTGACTATCGACATCTAATCAATGTGATTTTTTATAGGGATGAAATACTCAACGAGTTCTACTCATTGAATAGTCTGGATTATCGATGCGGGCTCCAAGGTAGACCCCAGAGGCCCAATAGCTTTCTCCAGTTCGATATTACTGGAGAGAAGCCTCTCCTTATTATTATTATTCCAACACTTGCTACTAGTTAACACAATAATTATTATTTACTATGACAATACTTACCACCAATTGAGATAATATTTTGGGTAAATTACCAATAGGTCCTAATAGTTGGACTTAATTTTTATCAAATCCTATTGAAAATAAGTCATAGTAAAATCGTCGTTAAAAATAACTTTTTGTGATATTTTTTATATATGTCACTAAAAATTAAAAATTAATGACTTTTTTTTGTCACAATTTTTATAAATTGCTACTAAAACTTATAATTAGTGACTTTTTCTATGATAAAATTTTCAAATTGTCATTAAAAGTTGAAAATTAGTGATAATTTTCTGTGAAGATTTTTTAAACTATAGCTAGAACTTATAATTAGTGACATTTTTTGTAACAAATGTTCAAACTGTCCCTTAAAATTAACAATTAGTGACGTTTTTTAATAGTATTTTCAATTCTTACAGGACTTACTGGACAATAAATACACTTAATAGGACCTACACCTAAGGTCACCTAATATTTACCATACATTTGCACAATATTTATCATTCGTTGTGAATCTATTTACCACTCATTGTGATTTTATTTACCACTTATTACGGCAACACATATAACCACTAATTAAGACAATACGTATTACTTATTAAGATAATACTTACCGTTCACTAATATATTTTTCATTTGTTTTCATTCTATTTACGACTTGTTCAAGCAATACTTACCATTCATTGTTACCCTAATTACCTTTTAGTATAACAACACTTACTACTAATTGAGACAATATTTACTACATAATGCATGATTTGATCTTAATTCTTAAAATAAATCAATCACAATTTACGATTTGGTTTATAATTTTATAATTACATCCTTGATTTGAAATAGAACCAACCTATATATATATAGAATTTGTGACTTACGATAGACACCCACTTGATTAGTATCATATTTTTATAAATAATTTATTAATCATATATTTTTGTAAGTGTGATTTTGTACAATACTAGATTAGTTCTAAATAATCATCTGATTTTGATTTTCAAATAAGTTGTGCGTAATATTTTGTGAACATATTTTGAAAATCATTCTTTCGAACCGAATTGAATTTTATTTTACTAGTTCGATCTAATTTGGTTATAACTGTACCTTCTTTTTATTTTTTATTTTTTATTTTATGAATCCATAGATAGTCACTTGGTCATTGGTATACTCTTAAACAAGCTAAACTGAACTATGTTCACATTTAATAGGGCAACTTTGTAACAATCTTTTCTGTGTGACCGCTCAAGTGGTCAATCAGTCGCTCGAGCAGTGATGCATTGCTCCAGTATCTTGCCTGTTTGTAGGCGAGATCGCTCAAGTGGTTAAATGGTCGCTCGAGCGTAGAAATGAGGCTCCTAGTATTTTCACCGTAGCTCTGCAAAACTTCTGAGGCCTTGCGTTTACCGCTCAAGCAGTGCAAAGTTCGCTCGAGCAGTCTCCTTGATTTTGAACACTTCGCTCGAGCGGTTGAAAGTTCATTCGAGCAGTTTGTTCGGGACAACATGTTTAAAAGTCGATCTAAACACTTGTACTTTCACTTTTTCCAAACCCTTTCTCTCTCTATCAGTCATTTTTGAACCCTAACCTTAAAAACACTTGATTTTTTATAGTTCTAACAGAGATCCACCTTAAATCTTCAAAGAGGGTTGAAGAACAAGCTAAGTACCATTTGTTTTCCGTCTTCTCAAAGTTTAGAGTTGGGTCTTCACATTTTTCCTTCAATCTTGAGATATGGGTACTTTTAACTTGTTATATTTTGATTTGAGACACATATGTAGTATTTTCATTTTATGTATGTATGTATGTAAATATGGATTTCAAGATGTATGAAGACTTTTATGTTATCAAATGGATTTGATCAAAAGAGGTGGCATCTCATGATTTTTCTTGAAGGGTTTATATATATATATGATGATTATGTTATGGATGATGGGAATTGTCCTTTAAATGCCTTAAAAGGAAAAAAAAAACCCCCCAATTTTCTTGAAACCAAAATTCTCAAATCTGTTCAATAAAGGGGTTTAGGTTCAATTGGCCTCCTAATCTTGAAATTGGATGTATTGTCTTTATTTTTATGTTGGAATATGAAATTTGGGAACCTCTTAATACAAAACATTAAGATGATGATGGGTATGACTTGGAGAATCCCTTTAATAGTGAATGTTTAAATTGTTGGATTGTTGTGAATTGAAACCAACATGCGAAAGTTAAGATTTGGAAATTCATGCATCATATGCATTTATAATTATACCTTGTGACTCGTAATGGTTAACGATTGCAAAGTGTTGGAAGGAAGTAAATAGCGTATGAGTTCAGGTGGTGAGTTGGGTTTTGGTTTTGAGTTGTGTAAGCTATATTGGGACCCCGGGAGTCAAGGTGCCCAATTGCCCTATATTGTGCATATCGTTGGATGAATATGTGAAATGTTTTAGGGTGTCCACGAGCCTGTCACTTTTAGAATCAACAAATGTGGAAAACATTATTTTGGGTGTCCATGAGGCCGCCATTTTTGGAGTCGGCAAATGTGGAAAGGAAAGGTCTTGGGTGCCCATCGCCCTGCATTTTGAGAGTCAGCAAATGTGGGATTACTTATAGTATACTACTATATATATGTAGTTGTGGAGTTGAGGCTCATGCTTATGACATCATAGCTCCTTTACACCCTAAGATTTGGTTGAGATTTATTGTTGGCATCTCACATTTTAGGATTATGACTTTACAAAGGAAAGGACTTGGGATTTTGTTCTTATCTCTTGCATGGCATAATCATATGCATCTCAATTAATTTTACAACTTGTTAAAGGTAATTCCTATTGGGTAATTACTCATCCCAAAACTAACCACAGTTCAGGGGAGGATGCTATTATGCCGCCAAGGTGAGTCAGCATGGGATGAAGTTTTGGATGGGAGCATGGAGACTCATTTATGTGCTATGTGTTGAAGCCTCGGGCTATTTTTGTAATGGGAACAAGGATTCCACCTTGAAAAGATTGTTGCCTCTGAGCATTTATATTTTTGTATTATCTCTAACTTTTTGAACTGTTAATATTTATTTAAAGAATGTATTTATTCAAGAATGTAATCACATGAATAGTTCCAGGGCAGAGAAATAAATTTTGAGTCATGTAACCAACTTATTTAATGGTTAACTTGTTAATAATAATTGAATTATTTCTGGAGTACTATTGCCGTTATGATGAAATTTTGGGGTGTTACAAATTGGTATCAAAGTTAACTGGGTTGAATACCTGAAGCTCAGTGAATGTGGCTTATGCCATAATGGGTTTATCATGTTAGGAGGGGACGTTAGTATCCTATATGTCTATGTGTTTGCGTGGCTATGTGGGTATGGGGTCAAGTTTCGAGGATATGACTTGTGTCCATTACACTCATCAAAGTTCCTTTGGAAAAGCACCTGATCAATGCCTTTTCCACTCGGAAGTCCTTGAGCGTCGTGGGACAAGTTGATATCTTAGGAGTGTGATCCGTATGCACTCTATGTGCTTATATGGTTTGTCTTATGTGTAATGAACGTATGAATGGAATTGTGATTATTCGGGTGTGACATGTGGGTTGACGTATAAGTTTATGAATTGCGTGTTAATCTTACTTTACCTTTACTCTTATATAGGATGTCTGGACGTGGCAGAGGCCGTGGTAGACCTTGCTGAGGTGGTCGGGCATTCTAGCCCAACAAGATATTCCTTCCCAAGGACAAAGGGTATGATAAAGCATTGTGGCCACACCTTTGGCCCAAGACGCAATATGGGCACTTGCTCGTGAAATGGTCGGGGCTCTTTGGGAGTCCATGGACATACTTCGAGTCGAGCAAGCAGCTAGAAAAGAAGAGAGGAAACTAGGACCTTTTTTTTGAAGAAAGAATTCTTTTGTTCAAATCCTGCCAAGTATAATGGCGGACTTGATCCCATGAAAGCCGATGAATGGTTAGAACAAATCCTTAAATCCTTTGAAATCTTGGATATCGTTCAAGGAGAGCTTCGAGTGGCGTTAGCGTCTTGCCAAGTAAGAGGGAATGTTGGTCAGTGGTGGAAGTCGATTAAACGTAGGGTCAAACACACTTGGGAGGCATTCACTCATGCCTTGCAAAAGAAGTTTTTGCCTCTTACTGCTTGGGAAAGGTTGAGAAAATAGTTTGAGGAACTAAGGCAACTACATACACCTGTGGTAGAGTTTAACGCCACCTTCATCAGCTTATCGCACTTTGCACCCGAGCTTGTAGCAACCGAGGAGTGCTGATGCTTGGAGTTTGAGAAGAGATTGAGGCCTAAGATCTTGATGAAGGTGATGGGAAACATGTTCAGGAAGTAAGATTGGCTTGTTAAAGTTGCAACTCATGTAGAGATCATGTTAGAGGCCGAGGAGTCTAGGCAGAAGCATAAGAGGTCGGGTTATGCAGAGTCTTGAGGTGACATGGGATCTTCAAAGAAATCGAGGGGTTCTTCTTCTTCTTATTTCCAATCATTACCACAACATGCCAAGTCTTCAGGGTCTATTTCTTTGAGGAGTTCGGGAGATATGGGTCCGAGCCGTATCACTTGTTTTAAATGTGGCCAACATGGTCACCATGCTTCTAAGTGCAGACAGAGTTTGGGATGGCAACAATCGACTTGTTCACACAACCAATCTTAAGGGAGGGGTTAGATGCTTGCATACTATCATTACTAATAGTCGGGGCATATGAAGAGGTCTTGCCCTTAGTTAGCCAAGACGGTCGGTGCTTCAGGGTCTCGACAGGCTAGAGGATATCAGATAGGTGTAGACATCCCACTTTTTGACCACCCTTATGACTTGGACGTTATCGCTTGCACACCCAATGATGAGTGTATATGCTTGTCAAATGCTCGAAGTCCTCAGCGAAATGCCACAGCTTTGAGTCTTTCAAATCCTACACCCCTGTTGTCTTGTTTTTAGACCCAAACCTTGGATCTTCAAGCCTGCAACCTCTAGTGGCCTGCCAGCCACTTGTACGGATTGCCGGCCACCAGTGATGGCCGGCCGGCCACCAGTGTGTTTTGCAGATATTTTGTGACAGTTGTGCCAGCTATTTGCATAGATGCATACATCTGCTCCCACATATATGGCTGGATGTTCTTGAGGGAAATTTATGTTTTCTATATATAGAGAGCCTCCCTTCTTGCCATAGGGTTAGAAAAATTTTGGAGAAATTTTTTTTCCACTTTCTACAAATCTCTCTCTCTCTTGCAAATTTCTTAACCATAGCCTATACACTCTTAATCAAAACTCTCCATCTTTGAGTTAAGGTATCTTTGAGCCTTGTTTGAGCTCTTGAGGGTGTGTTGGTCTTGTGTTATTGCTTGAAATTGATTCTTCTCTTTAAAAGGTATAAAGCTTTGCCTCTTTACTTGTTGTCATCACTCTTTTTCTTACTGTTTTCCAACTATTTTTGGGCTGTAAAAACTCTGTATTTTTGGGCTGAAACTTGGGTTTTAAGGCCAATAAATGTTGAGGGGTGGTTCACCATTCTCTACACTTTGCTCTCAAGGCTTGTACCCGTGTTTCCCACCTTTGCATTATCTTTTTTTGAGCTTCTAAACACTGATTTTCAGAGTTATTTTAGTGGCATGGTTTGAAGTCCAAAACTGGAGGGGTTAGCCTCCTTTCCTTGTGTTTTGCCTACTAGTCTATCATGATCCCTGTTTTAACTTATTAATCTAGCTATTTTGGCTTAATTCTAGCATGTTTTAGGACTGTTTTTAGACTGTTTTAGGATTGTTTCTAAGTGTTTATTACATTTGAGCTTTGTTTTGCATGCTTATAGTGTAATTGTCCTCATGAGTTTGGTATTTTAGGCCTTAGACACCATCTTATTTGAGTTGATTGCATTTATTTATGACTTTCTGTACTTGTGATCACTCTTAATCATCTCTGCAACCTCCCTCATTTCTTGGCTTTTGTTTTTCTTTGAAAGTGGCTTCCAACTACTTGTTTCTTTAAGCATGGGATTGAAATGTCATGCTTAATGGTTTAATTCCTTTGGGAGTTCATTACCAATGGTATGATGCCTCTTTCATGCCTAAAGCAACTCTTGGTTTGAGACCTCTTTCCATTAGAGGACTTAAATTCACCATTTGGACTCAATTGATTAAAGAATGGATGGTAAATAAAATGAAGTAATAAAATTGAGGCTAAAAAAAGGTGCAAGATAATAACTTGTTTGGGTTCAATCGGACATTAATTGAACCCTTGAGTCTTGAGTCGTTTCATACTCATTAGTGATGAAAATGGTTCAAGATTCTTTGCCAACTACTTCCCTTGATCCTTCATGAAAGGAAGGTGGTTTTGAGAGTCTTATTTTTGTTGCATTTATTGAACTTGCACATTTAGTTTCATAAACCATCATGCAATGAAATTGCATCCATTTGTGGTTTATGAAATCAAACTTACTATTTCTTTGAGCTGTCCAAATGATAAGGATGGGTAAATTGTGCAAACAAACCCTTAAGAATACTGTCTCTGCCCCTATTTGCTCTCTGTTGTAGTAGGGAAGTTCTGTCATCAATGGCCGGCAGGCCATCATTAGTGGACGGCAGGCCCTCTGCCAGCCACCAATGCAAAATCAAGCAATGTTCTCCTGAAGCATAACATTGTTGGTCAGGAGTTAGAAATCAGTACACGTGTTATATTGTGCAACAAAGGCATTCAGCAACAGAAACAATGTTTTTTCTGGTGGAAACCGCATTCATGCATGAGCTCTTCATCGATTCTTGGGATCCGTGTTATATATATTAGTATGGTACTTAAAATAGTGGCTTTGTACTTAATTAGTTAGAATAGCTGATTCGTCTTGTGTTGTAATTATTTTAATTAGCTAGATTAGTTAATTAATTAGTTCATTCGGTTTGTAATAATTAGTTAAGTAGTTTAGCTATTTATTCATTTCATTTTGCAATAGTTGATTAATTAGCTAGTTAGCTAGTTAGTTAGTTAGTTTATTCGGACTCTCCTTCGTAAGACCACAATGTTGTAATAATGTGTATGTCTTCCAACCCCACACCTTTCTCCCTTTTATTTACTCCATTTTATTCGGACTCTCCTTCATGAGAGCGCAATGTTGACTTGAACTTCATGATGTGAAATTTTATCTACACTTATATGTGTCTTTGCATTGCATTTGCATTGGTATACCTAAGTCACTGTGTTTGCCATCTGCTATTCTTGGACGATTTACCGAAGGCTTTCCTAAAAAGCTTGCAAAAAGGCTGACTGGTCACGGGCTCTGCCATGATGGGAACACAACCCTTGGATCCGGACTACCGCTGTACCATTTGATCCTCCTTTCACTTCTCGGTGTTAGGTGAGAAAGGCATATTAGGTAGTCTTGCTGAGGTACCGTTTTGACCATTTGGCCTAGTTACATATGGAAAAGCCATAGAGACTGTTCCAAACTAGGACAGAATGCTTACCCGAAAATAGGATTGTGTGAAACCACTTTGTTTTAATAGTGAACTCTAGTTCCTGACGAAACTAGGATCGGGTAACCTTACCCCCTCATAAGGGTATTTTGGCTCTCACTTAACTGGTATGTGCTTTACAATGAGACATTATAGGAATGTGCGTATCAGTTGCAAGTTTGGTATCCGTTTTGAGGGGCAGAATTCAGTGTTGAGTGCAGTCCTACAGCTTTGATTGCATCTGTGTTGGTAATGTCATTAACTGAGGTGCTGTGCGGTTTCTGATTACTACTTTCTTTTTGCTTTATTTCTTTTGCTAGGTAGTACAATACCATAGCTTCGGAAAGTTCGGATATCCCCCAAGTGCTCTGGACCCGAGTCAGAAGGCCGTGCAAAGTCAGAGATCGTGTTAAGGGATAGCTCGTGTTTACTTTACTCCCATCGGTTACGAGATAGATAAGAGTCTAATAGAGTTCACCGGTCCAATTTTTACAGCAATCACCCATCAATTCACCTGCATCTAGTCAGGCTTAGGGATAGTCTTTTACATCTATTTCAGCATGAGATCACTCGCCTATTCCAATGAAATAGTATTCCCTAGTCAGTATGGAGGAATTGATCCATCATCTTCAGCAAACAGTTGAAACCCTGCAGCAAGATGCTGCTTGTCAGGCAGAGGTCACAACTCGTCAGGCTGAAGTAATAAACAGGCTGCAACAACAACAACCGCAGCCACAGCAGCTTCTGCATCTCATGCACCTCCTATGGGTATTCCAGCACCCAATGCCACTATCCGTACTGCTAATGTCCAAGAGAATCAGTGCAATCAAACAGAGCAAATCCCACTACAAGCCTCCAAAGCACATGTGTATTAAACTGAAGATCCATTTGAATTTAAGGTTGACCTAACTATGCTTCAGGTCAACAAGCTAGAGAAGACGGGTACACTGACTCTGCAGTGACATTCCCAGATCGGTTCAAAATGTCGTACATTGATCGATTTGATGGCTCCGAGGATCCCATGATTCATCTGCTGCTATTTTCAGACATCTTGCGGCTGATGGGCCTAACCAGATTGTAGAAACTGTCTCTCTTTGGCCGGACCATGTTAGGAACAGCAGCCATCTGGTATGCGAAGTTGGAGGATTTTGTGAAGCAGAATTTGGAGGAAATGGCTTAGGCCTTTATTGCTCAGTACTCGTACAATACACAAATCGAGGTCACAACTCGTGATCTTAAGGCAACGCGCTATGAGCCAAAGGAGGGCTTCTCAGAATTCGTGACGAGGTAGAGAGCTAAGGATTCAATGATGACCACCAAGCCTTCCGAGAAAGATCATATAAGGATGATAGTCAGCAATCTGCACGGGAAGTTGTTGCAGAAAATGATCATCTTACCTCTGTTCACATTCACCAAGCTCCATGAGATGGGAGTTTAGATTGAAGACGCCATGAAAGAAGGGCTGATTACTGATGAAAAAGAGCAAGTGAAAAGGTCTTTTGTACGCAGTTCCAATGCTACCACCAGTGGTAGCACAGCTGCGCGACCATCAAATGTGAGCGTCATCACCACCACAACCAAGACTGACAATCCCTTTGCTAATACAACTCCACAAACTTTAGCCAACCCTGCCCGATCCCGGAGGGCCTTTACCCACCTCTACATGACCCTATCTCAAGCCATGAAGGTGTTGATCAAAAAAGGACACCTCAAACCATTAGAGCCTCACCTACTATCGATCCTCTTCCACCAAAACGCAACCCAGTGAAGTACTGCGCGTTTCACCAGCAGGATGGTCACGATACCGACCAATGCTTCCGACTGCATCATGAGATTCAAGACCTCATTGACAATAAGGTGATCGCACCACCCCAGAAGCCAAATGTAACTACAAACCCTCTCCCGACCCAATATCAAGTCCTTCCACCTTAAAATCTAAACCTAATCCATACACTAGCCATCCTCTACGACCCCAGGGTATATATTACCCCTTCCCACCTACTAAGACTGACGGTGTTCATTCCTGAAAGTATAAATTTGTGCATGATGGATATGTCCACACTTCAACCTAAGCCTATGGTGGTGACAGTTGCAATAGAAGGCAGGTTGGCCTTAGACGAAAGTATGAGTACATTGCCAGAGAGCTCTGAGGACTTGCCTGAGGAGGTGTACAATCCAAGCTGCTACATCGTGTCGATTGATCAAGTCAAGCCAAAATTGGTGTTGCCAAATGCAGTGGAGGTTAATGTGGTTATGGAGAATGCCTCGAACCAAGGGCTGGATGATCTGGCTGAACTCGAGGAGGATTTAGACAATCTGCAGTTCTTTGACAAACAGGATCAAGGGGACATGCAGATTGGCTGGTTCGATTTGAAAGGATCAACTGATAACTCAGGGTGGCTGAGTGATGACCTGGACAGGGAGGAAGGAATTGAAATAAAACCCGAGAAAAAAGAAGCAAGAATTGCTGTAATAGCCAGAAGGGCTGATTAAAAGAGAAACTTGCCGGAGAGCACCGGTGTAGAAAATTCAGCTCAGGAACTGGGTGCTGTGAGCACTGTGGACACAGAACAGGAAGTTGCGCTGAAGCAGTTTGAACAAGAGAGGGTTGAAGACAACCAGAAAGCAATACTGGCCCAACACCCTGCAGGGGATACCTGTGATGTGAAAGTGATCCGAACAGAGCCGGACAACTATTTATCGACTGTCGGAGGTGTATGGTGGGAGGATGATGATCTATATCTAGCTCACACCGACGAAGACTGGGGTGAATGCCTTCCAGACAACTCGTGGTACGTAGAAGAAATAGATCACATGACAAGAAGTGGGCGGTATTTTAAACCGCCACACTTAGATCAAGCTGAGGCATATGAGAAAGATAGAAAGGTTGAGAAATAGAAAGAGAAGTAGCTGGAGGAAGAGACAGTATTAAAGCAACTTAAGAAAATCCAGGCAGACATCTCAATTTGGGGTCTACTCATGGCCTCCCGAGTGCATCGGCAAGCAGTACTGTCAGCAATGGACAAAGTTAAATTGTCCATTGACACTACCCCTGAACAGCTTGTGAGATTGGTTTTCCCAGGTGGTGTCGGGCCAACCTTAACCTTTTCTGACAAAGAACTGCAGCCGAAAGATTCAGCTCACAACAAATCCTTGAACATATCTGTTGAATGTAGGGAGAAATGGGTACCGGTGATGTTGATAGACATCGGTTCAACTATCAATGTTTGTCCTTTTTGCACAGCTTATACAATTGGACTCAGACCAGCAGACTTCATGCCAACAACCCAGGTAATGGGCAGGTGCAAATCAAAGTCCAGGTGGGCCTAGCTCGGCAAGATGTCGAGTTCCATGTCCTGTATGTGCCGACCACCTTTAACCTACTACTAGGGAGGCCTTGGTTGCATCATATGAAAGCTATCTCCTCCACCCTCCACTAAATATTGAAATACCCTCATGGGAAATGGGTGGCGATTGTTTTTGGGAATGCATCCATCTATCCCCTGCCAGAGGTAACTATGCTAGTGTTAGAGATCACTCATAGCAAGGAGGATGTATTCCTTTCAGGGTTCACTCTGGCTGTGGCCCGAGTCGTGCAGACCATTTTGGCTGCTGATGAGGGTATGTATGTCAGTGTCCAATCTATCTATGTCATGAACAAATTGCAGCATGTGCTAGGAATGGGACTTGAAAAAAGTGGCCGGAAAGGCATCACAACATTGGCCGATGTATTGTACAATCCACATGCCTTTGGTTTGGGTTATGTACCCACCAAAGAGGATTGGATCAGGAAATGAGAAGAAATCAGGGGCAGAGCGAGAGCCAAGCAGGCTGAGAAACACTATGAGCTTATTCACAGGCCAATCTGGGGAATGCTGAATGGCCACTTTGTTTGGGAGGGAGAAGATTTCCCCTTTTGTGGTTTTCTCGAGCCCTGGATGAATTCCACGGAGTAGCGTGTTCCTGGTTTTGAAATCTTCTTTGACCTACAGCTGCAAGATAGTGATACCGAGAGAAAGGCTGAACCAAGTACTAAAGCTGAACAGAGCATGCAAAATGACTCAGACAACAGTAAACTTGGAGTAGGGACAACACTGGCATGTCTCCTTGCAGATCCTACGGCTGACTCAAAGAACTTGGGGGATAACCTTACCATCTCCATGATTGGGGAACAACAGGGTATGAACCCATCCAGCAGCATTTTGGATGCATCAGAGGCACCATCTCTTATCTGGCAACTGGAGGAGGGTTATCTGTCTAGTTCTAAGTCTGGTAATAAGCTAGATTCTGATTCCACTGAGTTTGTGGAGTCGGAATCAGATTCTAGTTCTTCTGAGTCTGAGTCTGGTATTCCCGGGGGTGATAACTCGGATGCCAAGGTCTTGTCCAGGTCCTCCTTTTCTTTTGTTTTTGAGTCGATTGTAATCGAAGATCTAGATCTTATGAATGAGAATGCTGCCGATTCTAAGTATTTCTTTGTGCTACTTGTTTATTGTATTGACCAAGATTTTCAAAATTTTAATGAAAACAAGGAGGAAGGAATTCCTCTGGTTTTGAAAAACTTGATTAATCAAGAGGATAAGAGGTTTGTTAAAACCCTGTTCTGATGAAATCATTACTATTAATGTGGGTACTGAGAAGATTTCAAATATGTTTTCGCATGGTCCTACGAAGACATGCCTAGAATCAATCCTGAGATTGTACAGCATCGGATCCCTTTTGACCTCGAGGTCCGACCAGTCAAGCAGAAGCTGTGTAGAGTCCGTCCAGATTGGGCGTTGAAAATCAAGGAAGAGGTCACCAAGTAGATCGAGGCAAGTTTCTTGTTAGTATCTGAGTATTAAACATGGTTGGCCAACATCGTCCCAGTACCAAAAAAGGATAGTAGAATCCAGGTGTGTGTGGACTTCGGGGATTTGAACAGAGCTAGTCCAAAGGACGACTTTCCTCTGCCTCACATCGATGAGTTAGTGGACTTTACCGCGAGCCATGCATTACTATCCTTTATGGATGGGTTTTCTGGGTATAACCAGATTTTGATGGTGCTTGAGGACAGAGAGAAAACTACATTTACTACGCCGTGGGGTACCTACTATTACCGAGTGATGCTGTTTAGGCTGAAGCCGAGGCTACCTATTAGAGGGCTGAGACCACCATTCTGCATGACATGATCCACAAAGAGGTCGAGGTGTATGCAGACGACATGATTGTCAAATCCAAAGAAATGGAGGGCCATTACACCGCCTTGGAGAAATTCGTTTTACTGCTTAGAGAATACAAGTTAAGGTTGAATTCGCAAAAATGCACCTTCGGCGTAACAGTAGGGAAAATGCTAGGCCTTTTGATCACACAGAGGGTCATCAAAGTAGATCCTTCCAAAATCAAGGCCATCCTAGAAATGCCACCATTAAGGATTGAAAAGGAGGTGCGAGGCTTTCTGGGTAAAGTGCAATTCATAAGATGATTTATTTCTAAATTAACCTTGACTTGTGAACCATTATTTGGTCTCTTAAAGAAAGGGAAGAAATTCTGATGGGATGATTGATATCAATTTGCCTTTGAGCATGTCAAGCAGTACCTCTAGAATCCGCATGTGTTGTCGCCGCTAGAGTCGGGAAAGCCTTTGATCCTGTATCTGTCAGTGATAGACATGACTATGGGATGCATGCTCACTCAGGAATCTGAAGATATGGTGGAGAAAGCCATCAACTACTTGAGCAAGAAAATGTTGGATTACAAGACCTGCTATACTCTGTTAGAGAAAGCTTGCCTAGCCTTGGTATAGGCTACTAGGAAGTTGAGGCACTACTTGTTAGCTTATTCTGTAATTCTGGTTTCGAGATTGGATCCCATCAAATATCTCTTTGAGAAACCAGCGTTTACAGGTAGGCTAGCCCGTTGGTTGCTTCTCCTCTCCATATTTGATCTTAAATACGTCACCTACAAGTTAGTCAAGAGAAGAGCTGTAACGGAGTTCCTGGCAAACCACTCAGTAGAAGGGGATAAAGCGGTAGAATACCTGTTCCCAGATGGAGCCATTTTACAAGCTGAGGAGGAGACTTGGACAATGTACTTTGGCAGAGTGTCTAATTAGTATAGTTATGGGATAGGTGTGTTGCTGATTGCACCTGATGACTACCATTTACCTTTGGCCTTCAAACTCCAGTTCAAGGTATCCAATAATGAAGCAGAATATGAAGCATGTATCGCTGGTTTAGAAGCCGCCCTAGAACTAGGGGAAAAAAGATTGGATTTTATCAGGGACTCAAACTTAGTTGTTTCTCAAGCAAATGGAGACTGGACAGTCAAAGAAGAAAAGATGAAGGTTTATCACCAGACCTTGGATGCTCTGATTCTTAGGTTTGAAAAGCTGACTTTCACGCATCTACTAAGAGAGAACAATAGGTTCGCTGATGCTTTAGCAACTCTATCTTCTATGGTAGACATCCCACTTCGAGTCCAGATGCGTCTGATTATCATTGAGCAAAAATACACACCGGCTTACGAAACTATCGCCACAATAGATGAAGTACAAGACAAGAACCCTGAGTACTACGATATTTGGAACTTCTTAGAAGAGGACATTTATCCACCAGGGGCAAATGCCAAGGACAAAAGAGGAATACGACGAATAGCCGTCCAATTTATCATTTGCGGAGGTAAACTTTATAAGGGAGGTCATCTGGGAATGCACAAGTTATGTGTTCAAGAAGAGGAATCAAAGCGCCTGATGGAGGCCATCCATGGAAGAGAGTGCGGAGCACACATTATAGCGATCCCGGGTTTACCCTTGTTGTACAGTGATCCGGACATGTGTCCGTGGATGATAGTAGTTGATTATTACCTGGTGTACATCCTTTCTTACTTTGTATTTGAGTTATAGGATGTGTTGGGCAGGTTTGTTACAGGTTGGTTGAGATTAGAAACCAAAACTAGTTGCCCAGATTTTGACCTGTCCGCTCGAGCGGGGGTTTTGGCGCTCGAGTGGGAGTTTCACCCATCCAGTATTTCCTGTGCAGTGTTCGACGCTCGAGCGTGGGATTGGCCGCTCGAGCGGGATTGTGTGAGTGCCGCACGAGCGGGGAGTTGGAAGCTCGAGCGGGAGACCTGTCTACAAAGTTCTGGGAGTGTGCATCCGGAGCTCGAGCTGGGGATTGGCCGCTCGAGCGGGAGTCTGTGAGTGCCGCTCGAGCGGGGAGTTTAACGTTCGAGCGAGGCGACTTTTATATAAATCCGAGATCCGACTTTTGGATAACTTTTTCAAGATCTTTTCTCTCTCTTACTTTTCCAAAAAGCCATTTTCAGAGCTTCTCACTCTAAAACCGGCCCTTCTCTCTTAGATTTGATCTAGTAGGAGTTGTTTGCTCACCTTTGGTCTTTACGAAAGTTGCGTTGATCGTCGAGGGCTACATTTTAATCTGAAAATTTCGGAATTTGAAGCATTTTGGTTTGGGTCTTCATCTCCACTGGAGCTCAAACTTTGAGGTAGGGATAACCTACTCCATCTTATGAACTTTGTCTTTGAATTTTAGCATTTTGATATATTGGGGGTTGTTGGGTAATTTTGAGAAAGTTTGGGCCTTTGTGAAATTTTACAAAAGTTGGGGTTTTATTTATAATAAACCTAGATGCATGTTTGGCATGGAAAAGAAAATGTGAAATTAATGTTAAGACATTAATGAAAATGGAACCTAAGGGTTGTAATGTAAATTATGGAAAATGCCCTAATTACATTGGTTAATTAATTTGCATAATTAATTATGAAGAAATGAGGAATTAATTTGGAAGTTATGTGATAAAAGGGGTGTAGTAGAGTCACTTATCGCTCACCGAATTAAAATGTGATTTAATCATCATTTGTGCATTTATTTTCTGTTTTAGAAATAACTGCTTTGGGCTATCGGTGGAGGGATGTCGTGATTGTTGTAGACAATGCATGATGATTAGGCAAACTAAAACTAATCGATTGAATGTGCCATAGAGTATGACGGTGGATTGAATAACTTATTCTTATGTTATTGATTGATTGTGTATAGAACCTTTGTGTTTATATGCATTGTGTATAGAGGAGGAGATGGGGGATGTACTCCGCGGTTTAGGGGAAGATGAGGGATGTACCTCTAAAACCGGATAGTGTTGGGAGGAGATGGGGGATGAACTCCGTAGATACAGCTCATATGCTTGTTCTAGAGAGTGAAGGTACAGCTCATAGGCTTATCTTTGGAAGTGTGATACAGCTCATATGCTTGTCTAGTGAAGTGTGGATATAGCTTATATGCTTATCTGTTGATGCGTGATATGTTTATCTATTGATATGTGGATATAGCTTATATGCTTATCTGTTGATGTGTGATATGTTTATCTATTGATATGTTTGATATAGCTAATATGCTTATCTACTAAATAAATGTGGAGAATTGAAAAGTAACATAGATTGTATGTTTATGAAACTGTGATGAGATATATGTGGATGTATCGGTATTGGCCATCTATCAATTGCTAATCTTTTAGTTCATCGTTCATAGTTGGTTTAGTATATTCTCTGCTGGGCTGTGGCTCACCCTATATGGGAATATCATTTTCAGGTACAGGTAGCATGCCACCTCCAGGACGTAGCTTGGGAGGCTAGAGGCAGGCGGACTTTGTCGTTTTATTTCTTTGATGTATTACAGTATATTCAAGCCAAGGGCTTAATGTGTAAATGAGTTAGCACTCTTTTGTTGTAATCAAGTGTTAACTTGGAAAGCTGTAAGCCGTAGGGATTTGCTTTTGTTGTTAACATGTAATACTTTTGTAAGAAACTACTCTGATGAATAGAAAGAATGTTTATCTTTATTACCAATTCATGTCTAAATTGATGGGTTTAATGTTATTATTTGAGGGCGTTACAACTTGGTATCAGAGCGTACCGGGTTCGAATACTTTGGGTACGTGGAAGTGATTAGATCACCAATGGTTTTGTCTCGCTTGATAGAGACTTAGATGTAGTGTCATATGCTGTGTGCTTAATTGATAACATGCTTATGTGACTATGCGGGTATGGAATGTAGTTTCTAGGATGTTGATTGGATCCTTGGGGTTTCTGGGAGTCTTGTTGGAAAGGCACTTGATCAATGCTGTTTCTAACCGAAAACTCTAGTAACGCCTCGGGACTATCATTTATCCGGAGATGAAATTCGTAAGTGCTTCTGTGTTTATATGCTTACGTGGAGTGAATTACAGTTGTCCATGCATTAGGACGTGAGTGCTTAGTTTTGGCACATTTGTGAATGCCTAACTGTTAGGTCCCTGTGTTGTCAAATCCGAGCCAAAATCTTGTGTTGATTCAAACTATGTTTTTCTGTTTTTGTTACTGTCCGCTCGAGCGGAGACTCTTGAGCTCGAGCGTAGATTAGCAGGTCACAGTAGTTTGACAGGGCAAGCACAGAT
>NW_021025089.1:1393790-1488373 GCF_004153795.1 Camellia sinensis
ACCAGAGAGAGATACTCTCACAATCTTGACTTGAGAGAAGATTTGTTCGTTGAGTTTGACAAATCAAGGACCCGACAGTTTTTCTGTAGCCTTGTTGAGTCAATCGCCAATTGATCTCCTCAATTATCCTCCAGATGTTTCATCATCCTACTATTGTCGCTCTTCACTTCGCTTTTGCCTCTCCATTCAATTTGCAGACTAAGACTGAAAAGCACTGACTGGTGTGACATGTGATTTCCTCTTTCATGAATTGGCCTCACAAATTGTCCCATGCCTCTTTAGCCTTTGTCAACGAACAACCATTCGCTGTTCTGCAGCAGAAATTGCTCTAACGAATAGTGCTAAGGGCTCCAGACTGCTCGGACTGTCACACTTTTTCTGTATCTTCTTTCAAATGCATGCCCCTCCCCTGATCAAAGCGCTCTCAGAAAAGCCCTCATTCTGATTTTCCAAAACAGGTATTACTTCCATCAAAATAAGAGCATATGCAAGTTCTGACCACGAGCTAAATCCGCTGGCTTTGGAAGAGTTTGAGTGAAAGTGGACCAAAAAGCCATAAAAGCACTATCCCCGTCTTCTCAGATTCAGGTTCTTTCGGGTTCTTGCTCCGACCCGCTTCATCATCCCAAAGTTTACAGTGTAGACTTTCTTTCGATTCTTTTTCGAAGGGCATTCAAGGGCAATGTGACAAACCCTTGACACTCATACACTTGACCCCTGGTCCCCTTACAATCTTTTTTTCAAGTAGTTTGAAGCAAATTTTGGTGGAACAGTTTTGGGTTTGTCACTACTCTTATTCTTTTGAAATAGGGGCTCTGAAATTCGCTTCTTTTTCAAAAATTTTTTAAACTGTTTTGTAAGCATAGCCGTCATTTCAGACTCTAATCAAATTCAATCTCCGGAGTTTTGCAGTCTCATGGGCACTCGTGAAAGCCATATTTCTTTTTGCTTTTTTTAGAAATTTGGTGGGCTTCATAAGTCTGCAAATTCCAACCAATTGATCGAGCTGAGGGTCAACAATTCTGAGCCTCCTCAATGGCTGTCACCTTTGGTTGGAACCTCTCGGGAAGGGACTCAAAATTTTTCCAACAACTTTTGCTTCCGGGATTTTTTTCCGAGAGTGAAACAGGAATTCACGATATCACTTGAGTTTTGCATAAAATTCATCGAACGTCTCATCGTCGCGCATAAAAAGGGTTTCAAAGGCGGACGTGAGACGTTGAAGTTTTGCCCTTTACAGAGGTGGTACCTTCGTGAAATCGTTTCAAGAATATCCCACGCCTCTTTTGCATTTCACGTGCAAATTCGACGGATTCTTCAGGTGTGACAGAGCAGAAGAGGGAGTTTAGAGCTTTGCTGTTCCAACTCGAATTCTGGTAATCGATTGTGTCCCAGTTATCAAGGGTTTTAGGAATTCATCCCATCTATGGTGATTGTAGGTTTCACTCCACCCAAAGATTACGGAGTGCCAACTTTCTCATCGATGGATTTTAAAAAATGCTCTCATACGAGCTTCCAATAAGAATAGTTTGTACCGTCAAGTAATGGGGGTCCTATGAGTGGAAGTTACCTTCACGAATAGAATCCATGATACTAATCACACAAGATCACACTCCTATAGGTTTTTATAAAAAAGAGTGACCCCGCTCTGATACCAGATTTGAAAATCCTACGTGATTTGTGATTAGATCAAGATTAACAAATTCCAAAACCCAATAAATTCAAAACACTCAACCTAAAATCATCAAACACTTACGAGAGTGATTTTAGTTTTGGTTTGTTTTGAGAAATAAACAATAAATCAACACAAACGATTTTTTTACAGTGGAAAAACCACAATTGAAGAACCTTCAATTGTAATCAAAAACCACGGGCGAACCGCCACTATCAATCCACTACTGAAGAACGAAAAGATTACAAAAATCATACAAATTACCCAACCCTAGTCAATTTGTCTCTGAATCTTCTGTAACTCTTTTCACCACACCTTCGTCACGGAATTGATTCTGAAGTTGATTCCACACCACAAACTCACTCGTCGAATTAACGACTGCGTAGACTCAAAACGCCTTTTGGATCCTACGCTTTGATCTTCGGAATCCACCGAAGAGAACTCACTTGAAACTTAAGAAGCAACCTCCTTGATGTATGAATTTTATGCATAAGTTCAGAACTCTTTAAAAATCAAGGAAAAAGATCAAAAATCTCCCAGAAAGACTTTAAACACAACCTAGTTTGTTTTGATCAGATCTAGGAAAACGTCATTCCCAAAAACACCCTTAGCAGCTTTAAATAAGAGACTGGATCCGCGATCTCCGCTCGAGCTCACAACAGCCCGCTCAAGCGGACTGACCAAAAACTGCATATGAATAAGCGAGATTGCGCTCGAGCGTAGGGAGTTTCCGCTCGAGAGCGTAAAATGCAACCACAGTGGCATGGAGGCTTTGAAACGCCAGATGAAGACTAAAGATGTGGCGACAGGAGAGGGGCGCAAGCATAAGACGCCCCCTCGCCACTCAGAGAATCGTAGTAGGAATACTACGCCCTCCCAAGGAGAGAGCAGAAGCCTCAGGACAGGCGACACTCACTCCTTAGAGATATCACTAGAACTAGGTGAAAATGTAGAGGGAGAGAGAGTGTTTTAGAGAGAGAGACTCAAGATCTAGGTTTTCGAAAAGTTTTAGAGAGAGAGTGGAATGAAAAAGTGAAGTAACAAGTCGCCTTCATGAATTGATATTTATGCAGTCCGTTCGAGCACAAGAATTGATGCTCAAGCGCCAGACACATTGTTCCGCTCGAGCACAAGAAGTGACACTCGAGCGCCGAATACGCACTTTTAGAAGTTTTGCAGATGAAGGAGGTCACTCGAGCTCAAGAATGGCCGCTCGAGCGTAGGAAACGCTACTCGAACGTAGAATACACTCTTCTAATATTTTGGAGGTCTGCAAGAATACTAAGAGTTTGTAAAGCCCGTTCGAGTGGAGGAGCAAAAATCTAGGCAACAAAGATTCGAAAAATCAAGCAACTAACTTGTTCCAAACAAGACCAATACAATCCCAAAACCAAATTTAAGGAAGGATGAGAGGGAAAAGACAAGAACAATTATACGAGGCTATGAAACCTGAGTCCGAAATACAAAATGAGTCGGGTCTAAACTAGAATCGCTATACTAGGATTTCCACCAAAACAAGGTTTTTATTCCATTTTTGAAAAGATTTTTCCAAAACAACACCTACATATTAGAGCATAACTCATATTCTCAAAAGTTTTGAGAAAATTAGAGAAGCTTCACTCATACAATCGTCTAGGGTTTAACAACCCAAAATCATGATCCAAACATAATGAAATACCCAAAACATGCATGAACTTGTAAAAACATATAAATAACTCAAAGATTATGCCTACCTTAAGCTTGGGAAATGAAGAGAAAGAAAATCCTAGAACTCAAGGCTGACGAAAACTCAATCCAATCGGCTATAAACATAGCCCTCTCCGACCTCTTCAATTTGGTGTAAAAAACCCCCTTAAACTCTTGAAGATTTGAGGTAAATCTTAGAGAGAAGTTGGATTTGGGTGTGTTTGTAGAGAGAATGGAGAGAAAAAATTAGTATAAAGAGAGAGAGACAGAGAGAGGGGAGTGAAAAATCTGTATATACACATTTTTGGCATCAATTTTGAGGAAAAGAGCACGAAATTCAAGACAAATGCGTTGAAATCTACACGAGCAGTTTGCTCTAGAGAACGGTTTAGAAAAATCTACCAAAATCCGCTCGAGCGGGATCCAAAATTCACTTGAATGTTTTTCTGCCCAAAAAATTGTGAAAAACCCGAAACACTCTCTGAGTATCCACTCGAGCGGTTCCCCGGCATATTTCTTGTCCCCAGAAGTGAAAGACGTGTGTAATTGGGCCCCAACATCGAGCCACGGCGTGGAGGAACGGAAAAAAAAGTGGAGTATCGCTTAACGAAAAAAGTGCATTTATGTCAAAACCCTAAAAATTTACCTTTTTTGTGCCGTCTAAAGTCCCTATCCAATCCGAGAGCTTTTTGGAAAAAAATGGCTCCATTTGTGGAAGAAATTGCAGCTGAAATGAAGTTCTAAAGAAGAAATCATGAAGCTGAACCTTTTATAGAAGATAAGGCTGAGTGGGAGCCAGCTGTCAACAATCTGGAGGTTCCTCACACTGGTGGTCGGTAGGCTACCACCTCTTTGGTTGGCAACCTCCATCTCTGGCCGGTGGCAGCCTTTTTTTCTGGCCTGCTATCTCCCTATGTGCTAGGCAGTGCTGGAAGCTTGGGTTTTGTCTGGATCTTTGTGTTTTCAGGTCTTGTTTTGAATCTTTTTGGTTTTAGCAAGTTTGTTTATTTGTATTTGAGTTGTTTTTTTATTTGTTTATCAAGTTCTATTTTGTATTTTGGTTGTTGATTGGCTCATTACCCAATTAAAAATGTCGTGCCAATACAAGTGTTTAGTTTTCGTTTGCAAATTCAATTTCATGTCCATTTCATGCAAATATGGTGGTCATGATGCAAAAATAACAACACTTTTCATAAAATTACGAGGTTTTATTCTGATCATGTTTTTTGCAAAAGAGGAGTACAAGTTTCAAAAGAAAATAAACCTATATGAAGCTATACATGTGCTAATGCTACTAAATGAAAAGAAACTAAACAAAAGTGCAAAAAAATCAACGCCAATCACCTCAGGCCTGAGAGGCCCTCTTCGTCCTCTTCCTCAGAGGGGAGGACTTGGGGCACTATCTCTATCGGCACCGTTGTCGAAATCAGACTCTGAACCAGAGCTGGTATCGTCTTCGCTCTCTGCCCCAGAGTCCTCGCTGGTTTATTTCCACTCTTTACCTCAGAGCCCGCCCTGGTATCATCTCCGCTCTTTGCCTTAGAGCCCGCCCTAGCATCACCTCCACTCTCGACCCCCGACCTAGTATCATTATCTCCACTCTCAGACGACTCAGAATGCTGATTCACTACCTCTTCAAAGTCACTGGTCTTAGCATCATCATCATGCAAAATGGGCTCTGAAGGACTGATATGGCCTCGAGCACCCCTATCTTTGCCCTGACTGTGAATCGCATCTCGGCCGTGGGCTAGGTCCTGTCTCTCTCTCCTCCTTGCTATTGGAGGAGGTACTTCCAGTGCTGCTACTGTTGCCGCTGGTGCCATCGGTACAGATGGAATCTGAAAAAGGAGTTGTCAACATATCAGCTATAGTGTGTGTATCAGATATAGTATGAACGCAATGTGTGAGTGTAGTGTATCAGTGCAATTTGGGAAAGATTACAGTTGAAAGGCTAGTGTATCAGTAAAAATATGATAGCATGAAGCGCAAATTGAAGAAAAGTACCTGGATACCGTGGAGACCAAGCAGCGTCTCCCTCTTTTACACCATACCCATCAGGGAAGCCACTAGCTCGAGACAGCTCCCCGTGTACTCTATAGATGCCTGCAAATGTATTTAGATTATCAATGTCTGGAATAAACATATCTGAAATGAAATGTGGGGTACAAATGGTAAAGTGTAGTCCAAACCTACGATGAACCTCGAACTCCGACAAGCTCGTGTCCAGCCTTTATCGACTCAATCAGGATCTGATAAGCAGTCCCAGTAGCCCTCCAGTATGTGAGCGTAGTAGGAAGCTGTGGCCAACGAATAGCCTGCTCAACAGGGGGAGCCCCTCTAGCATGGGCCCTAGTCGCCCGAGTTGCCACGCTTACTACAGGAGCCCCTGCCCCCTCGCCTCCGTGAGTGCCTATCAGAGGTGGCATAAGGTAGGTCTGGATAAAGGTCATGTAGTCGCCCTCGTCTATGAAGAAATCAGCATCCAAGCCCACCATAAACTGTGTAACTGCGTCAATGGATAGGCTATTCGTTGACTTCATAGACTCCGGAAGTGGCATCGGAATGACCGAATCCAGCAAGCCCATGGTCTGGCGAACGAATCTCTCGCTCAAAAACCAAGCTCAGCAGACTGGACCCTCCAACAGAATCTGAAAGCGCGACGTGCCCCACGGTCCCGCGTATTAGTCCCGCACCCTAGCCGGCATCATGGCCCAAGACTGCCACGCAATCTGTAAACAGGAAATGTATAGATTGTTAGTTGCCGTCAGTTGTTAAAGTGTGAATCAGAACAGTTGTAAAGCAAAAATGACTGTGTTTCAGGTTACCTCGTGGGCGGCCATAGTGTCAAAGTAATGGCAGAAAAAATCAAAGGACTCGCGACTCCAGTGCTGACACCGGCCATCATACCGCCTCGAGTAGGGAACCATCTGGGGAAGCTCCTCCATGGGCTCTGGAGTAAGGGCTGGAAAATATGCATAAATCCATAGTTGCAAGGAAAGCGCAGTGATATGTGGTCAACACAATATGAACTGATATAGAAAGTGTAAAGCATAAAGTACATAGCATGAACAGATATAGAAAGTGCAAAGCATAAAGTACATAGCATGAACAGATATAGAAAGTGCAAAGCATAAAGTACATAGCATGAACAGATATAGAAAGTGCAAAGCATAAAGTACATAGCATGAACAGATATAGAAAGTGCAAAGCATAAAGTACATAGCATGAACAGATATAGAAAGTGCAAAGCATAAAGTACATAGCATGAATAGATATAGAAAGTGCAAAGCAGAAAGCACAAGTATTGAACATATATAAAGCAAAAAAATGTGAAGTAGAAAGTATAAAGTATGAAGAAAAAACTGAAATGCATACCTCTCAAGCTCGCTAGTAGCCTCCGATCCGCTCTCCCTTCAAGCGGGAGGTAGAGCTCATATAGCCATACAGGGTGACGAGGCCAGCTCTGTCCCAGTCGTAGAAGTGTACCCAGGGAAGGGTCACTAGGGCGCTCAACAGATATAAGCCCACGATGTTCCACTTGTTCGAAAAACAAGGTGGTACCAAGGACAAACATCAGGAAGCCCCGGGCATACTGCTCCATCTCCTCTAGCATCTCGGGCTCGCTCCCTCGGAATTGCACAGCAAACCAATTGTACCTCACCATGGCTGGTCGGTACAGAGGTGGGCACGCTCCCAATAGCTCGATCCAAACAGCTTTTCACTCCCCCATGTCGGTGTCAAAAGGGATTGGATCACCACCTACTCCTAAGCCTATGATCATGGCAAAGTCGTAAGGAGTCATTGTTATCTCCTCGGCAATGGACAAGTGGAAGGAGTTTATGGTGTCCCACCACCTCTCCATTAGTGCTCCTAGAAGAGGATGGCTCACAATGACACGTGTCAGGCCAGAGCAGAAAAGGTCAAAGCCAATCTCATCGATAATGTCACGGACTCTAGCAGGGAGCTCATCATACCAATCCCTCGTTGTCATCACTCTGTACCCCCTATAGGCATGGGACTCTCCTTGTGGCAGAGAAAAGAGTGAATCAGGCAGTGATGAAAAAGTACAGTCAGATGAAAAGTAGTGCAACAAATGCAGTTAAAAGGAAAGGCATGAATGCATGAAAACAGAATTCATACCTCAGTAGCGCTCGATGAAAGGTGGGAGGCCGATTTGCTCATCAGGAGGTCCTTTGGTACACCGTGAGCAAAGTCGCTGAAACGCCGAATGCCTCCGGACGGTAAGATGTGCATTCAGGGATGATATCTCGTCAGATCAAAAGGTCGCACTGTCAATGGTAGCGGTTTTGGCTCAAACTCGGGCTCAATCTCTACCTCAAGGTCAGCCTCAATGCCCTAAGCCACCTCGTTAGCCTCAGCAACTTTCATCTTCTCTACCTCGACAACAGGTGTAAATGCAGGTGGAACCTCTGCAGGAGCTTCATCGTGTGGAATATCATCTGCCACCTGGAAAATGGGTGAAAAGTAGGTGAAAGGTGAAGAAAAATGAAGAAAAAGAGGGTAAACTTAGAAAAAGTCAACCCTAGGAGAGAGAAAATGAGAGAAAAAGTCAAAGCCCAGTAAAGATCACAAAACTCAAGAGAGACTTGAGGGGAACAAGCCTAAAGTGGTGAAAATCAGAGAAAAAACGTCGAAATCAAAATCTAATCGGTTTAAAATGTTGAGAATCAAGAGGGTTTTGCGAAAAAAGTGTGCGTGGGGCGTTGGAAAACAGTATAAAGTACGGATCTAGAGAGAGAAAGTGTCTAGAGAGAGAGGGAGAGCAATTTCAGCCTTGGAGAAGTGAGGAAATGAAGCCTTGAGGCTTGTACTTAAAGACCCGGAGCAAAAGGACCAAATTGCCCCGAATCTGCCATGGGGGGTCGGCATGCCACATTGGTGGCCGGCAAGGTGTCTTGATGGCCGGCAGGTGGCCGACAGCTTCTCCTGGTAGCCGGTGACTCTCAGGTGGGTCCTGGGGCTGTCCTGTTCTTCTACTTTCTGAGTAATGTGTGAAAGGTTTGGTTTTGGGAGCTTGCAGCTGTGTTCCGGTGCGAACATGTCCCACTTGCTACTATGAACGAGGTGTATCCTTTTGAACAAGTTGTAATTCCTCCAAGAGGTAAATCGGAAGGTCCAATAAAATATCATTTAATTCATTTTGTCAAATTACTGCTTTCATTCTTTTTTATTGCATAGAATATGCATTTCACATATATATATATATATATATGTTGCATGCGTGTCTTGCATCATTTATGATTCGTGCGTAGAACACATTGTTAGTCATGCAGAGAATATGCTCTTATTTCATGCATAGAACATGCTCTTGCATAGAATATGCCTTCAATTAATGTTATGCATCGGTTGACCATCTTGCATGGAATATGCGTTATCATTGTATCGTTATGTTTACTTTGTGCATCTATCGCACATGTTCATTTTGTGCATTTATCGCACACCTCTCTGTTTTATCTCAAGACGTGTGAAGCGCGAGCCCGAGCGATTTCTCTTTTATCTCAGGATGCGTGAACGTAGCTCTGGGCATGTTTTATCTTGGGACGCGTGAAGCGCGAGTCCGAGCGATTTTTCTTTTATCTTAAGATGCGTGAAGCGCGGCTCTGGGCCGCCCGAGCGGTTTCTCTTTTATCTCAGGATGCGTGAAGCGCGGCCCTGGGTGTGTTCTATCTTGGGACGTGTGAAGCACGAGCCCGAGCGGTGTTTCTTGTCTCTCAAGATGTGTGAAACGCGACCTTGAGTGGCTTTTATCTCGGGATGTGTGAAACGCGACCCCGAGCAGTTTTCGTTCCTTTGTTTCTGAGGATACGTGAAGCGTAGCCCTGGACGTGTTCTATCTTGAGACGCGTGAAGCGCGAGCCCGAGCGGTGTTTCTTATCTCTCAAGACACGTAAAACGCCACCCTGAGCAGTTTTTGTTCCTCTATTTCTCAAGATGTGTGAAGCGCGGCGCTGGGCATGTTTTATCTCGGGACACGTGAAACGGGAACCCAGGCGGTTTTCATTTCTTAGTTTCTTAGGATGTGTGAAACGCAACCCTGAGCGGTGTTTTCTATCATTGTCTCGTGTTTTGGCGTGGTCAGAGTGTGTTTTAGATCTTTTTGCATAGAAGTTGTGTTGGTTTTAAGCTTAAAGCTGCTCATTCATATGTTATTATCTTGTTATCTTGCTTATTGCATCTGTCTTGCTTATTGTGCCATCTTGCATGAGCATGAGTTTTCAAAACAGCCAGCTTCATGAAGCGTGTGAGTCCAGCTTCAAAGTTTCCTTCATGCATATCATTTGCATCTTGCCCCAAAACTGCACTGGTTTGATTCCTCGCAATGGGATACATAGACAGCCTATAGGTGCAACTATTTATTTCTGTCTTAATTGTTTGTCTAAGTCTTACGGCCTTGTCAAAATAGGTCGTCTTCAGACTTTGACATTCACTCACGTCATTTCATGACTCCGAGTTCTGTCAAGGTGGGGCAACTGTAGACACCTCATTTTTTGATCACCCTTACGACTTGGATGCCATCGCTTGCATACCAATGATGAGTTTATATGCTTGTCAAGTGCTCGAAGTTCTCAGCGGAATGCCACAACTTTGAGCCTTTCAAATCCTATACCCCTGTTGCCTTGTTTTTGGACCCAAACCGTGGATCTTCAAGCTTGCAACCTCTGGTAGCCTGCCGACCACTTGTATGGGCTGCTAGCCATCACTTCTGGTTGTCGGCCACAAATGTGATCTGTCGGCCACCAGTGATGGCCGGCCAGCGACCAGTGTGTTTTGTAGATATTTTGTGACAGTTGTGCCAGTTGTTTGCGTAAGTGCATGCATCTGCTCCCACATGTATGGTTGGATGTTCTTGAGGGAAATTCATATTTTCTATATATAGAGAGCCTCCCTTCTTGCCATGGGGTTAGAAAAATTTTGAAGCAAAATTTTTTGCTCTCTCTCTACAATTCTCTCTCTCTCTCTTGCAAATTTCTTAACCATAGCCTATACACTCTTAACCAAAACTCTCCATCTTTGAGTTAAGGTATCTTTGAGCCTTGTTTGAGATCTTGAAGGTGTGTTGGTCTTGTGTTATTGCTTGACACTGATTCTTCTCTTCAAGAGGTATAAAGCTTTGCTTCTTTACTTGTTGTAATCACTCTTTTTCTTGCTATTTTCTAACTATTTTTGGACTGTAAAAACTCTGTATTTTTAGGCTGAAACTTTGGTTTTAAGGCCAATAAAGGTTGAGGGATGGTTCACCCTTCTTTACACCTTGCTCTCAAGGCCTTTACCCTTGTGTTTCTCACATTTGCACTATCTTTCTTTGAGCTTTTAAACACTGATTTTTAGAGTTATTTCAGTGGCTAAAATCATGGTTTGAACTCCAAAATTGGAGGGGTTAGCCTCCCCTCTTTGTGTTTTGCCTACTAGTCTATCATGATCCATGTTTTAGCTTATTAATCTAGGTATTTTTGGCTTAATTTCAGCATGTTTTAGGACTGTTTTTAGACTATTTTAGGACTGTTTCTAAGTGTTTATTACATTTGAGCTTTGTTTGGCATGCTTATAGTGTAATTGTCCTCATTAGTTTGGTGTTTTAGGCTTTAGACACCATCTTATATGAGTTTATTGCATTTATTTATGGCTTTCCGTACTTGTGATCACTCTTAATCATCTTTGCAACCTCCTTCATTTCTTGGCTTTTGTTTTGCTTTGAAAGTGGCTTCAAACTACTTGTTTGTTTAAGCATGAGATTAAGATGTCATGCTTAATGGCTTAATCCCTTTGGGGGTTCATCACCAATGGTATGATATCTCTTTCATGCCTAAAGCAACTCTTGATTTGAGCCCTCTTTCCATTAGAAGACTTAAATTCACCCTTTGGACTCAATTGATTAAAAAATGGATGGTAAATAAAATAAAGTAATAAAATTGAGGCTAAAAAAAGGTGCAAGATAATAACATGATTGGGTTCAATCGGACGTTAATTGAACCCTTGAGTCTTGAGTTGTTTCATACTTATTAGTGATGAAAACGGTTCAAGATTCATTGTCAACTACTTCCCTTGATCCTTCGTGAAAGGGAGGTGGTTTTGAGAGTCTTATTTTGTTGCATTTATTGAACTTGCACACTTGGTTTCATAAGCCATCATGCAATGAAATTATATCTATTGGTGGTTTGTGAAATCAAACTTATTACTCATTTGAGTTGTTCAAATGAAGAGGGGTAAATTGTGCAAACAAGCCCTTGAGAATACACTATCTCTGCCCTATTTGCTCTTTATTGTAGCAGGGAAGTTCTATCATCAGTGGTCGACATGCCATCATCAGTGGACGGTAGGCCCTCTGCCGACCACCAATGCAAAATCAAGCAATGTTCTCTTGAAGCAGAACAGAGTTGGTCTGGAGTTGGAAATCAGTGCTTGTGTTATACTATGCAACAGAGGCATTCAGCAGCAGAAACAATGTTTTTTTCAGGGGGAAACCGCATTCATGCATGAGCTCTCCATCTATTCTCAGGATCTGTGTTATATATATATATTCTCAGTGTCTGTGTTATATATATAAACAAGTTAGTCTATACTTGTGTGTGTGTTCACAGAATCTAGTGTTCCAATTTTTGCAAGTTAGTCTATACTTGTGTGTGTGTTCATCACATAGTAATGCTAGCCTAATAAATTGGAACAAGAGCATATAATTTAAATAAGATTCATATAACGATTAGTAGAGGCCGATCTTTGATCGGGCGAGTGGGAGTGCTCAATTCATGACCTTCCCCTCTCGTACCTAAGTTCCCGAGCCGAGACAATCTTGGTGATGACGGACACGTGGCCTTTGGCACGAGTCATGGGTTTCCTAAATTTTTCAAAATATTTAGGTAGTGACTTTGTGTAGATGCGCCCTTGGGCTTCATGCTACAGTTCGGACTCAATGTCATGGTTCTTAATCTGATCTCACAATGTGTGATGTGAGATTGATAAATCACCAAAGAGTCCAAATCCGACAAATTGTTTTGGAAAATTGATTTTTGTAAAGAAGTGCCAAACATGGACTGCTTTGCCAGATACAAAGTCGCCACCTAAATATTTTATTTTGAGAGAATTTAAGAAACCCTGACTCATGCCAAAGGCCACGTGTCCGTCATCACCAAAGTTGCCTCGGCTCGAGAACTTGGGTACAAGAGGGGAAGGTCATCTATGAGCACCCCTGCTTGCCCGATCAATGATCGGCCTATACTAAGCATGATATCTTGTTTTTGAAAACACATGCGTTCTTATTCCGATTAATTAGTTAGAATTACCATGTGATGCGCACAACACACAAGTATAGACTAGATCGCCTAATTTGGAACAAAACATTGCATATCCGTTTGTTTGGAAATGGTTTGAAGTTTGTTACTCGCAAGTAGGCTAAAATGCGGATTTGATGAATTGTTTCAATTCAAGTAATCCAACCTTCATCCACAGGCATTCAGGCAGTTATATCATATAAGCAATTAGCCTCATGGCAAGCATGCTTTCATGGCAATCGATAACACACATGCAGTATGCTAAAGCGTAAACACTCACAGTGTACTCCGAGCCAAAACAAAGAACTAGTTAGTAATCATGTATGATCCTACCTCATGTTAAGATGGCTAATGCAACACATGCAAAATGCAACCAGAAATAGGCTCAGTTAATCTAAAATGACATGTGAAATGCAACAATTGATACATGTATTTAACTTTGGAATTGAAATGCAATGCAGTTAGTATGATGCGCTGAGCCCGGTGCATGCAACACAGATGAATGGATGCAAACATGCAAGCATAAGGAAGCTAAATGAAATATGCCCTAAAACTAACCATCGTAAGCGGTTAAGTAAAAGGGAGAAAGAAATGGGGGGTTGGAAGACATGCATCACACACACGCACGCTTATTACAAAATTGTACCCTCTCGACGGAGGGACCGAAAGAATAATACAAATCATCTAATACCAAATCGAAATAAGTAACTATTCTAAATTATTAAAACATTGAAATGGCCTCGAGACGAGGGATGAATGCATGCTCGGACGGCTTCGCTCGGAAATCCATCGCCACGCTTCATGTTGCCTCTGTTTACATCGCTCTGTACCTCTGAAAATTATGCCAACTTCTGTGACACTTCTGAACCATCTTGTGTACATTGTGGGATGTCATCGACCAAGAGATGATGCCATCGACCAAGGTAGGAAGGTCATCGACCAAACATAAGGCTCTCGGCCAAGTGTTTGTTGCCGATTGGCACTGAATATGGTCGATCGACCATTTCTTCCTGTGAAAAGCTCCTGTTGCTGCAGCAGAGGACAAACAGAGCATGGCAATACATTTACAAGACAATGTCTGCACAACTACACCCCTTATCATGTTTAAGACTCAAAGGTGTGTAGTTCTCGACCCTCGGACCACCAATCACGCATTTCAATGCATGATGGCCAAATGAGCCAAGTGTGGAATTCAATATCAAATGAAATGCACAAAAGAACACATAGGGGGGGAGGGGGGGGCCAACCTCTATCATGCTTGATCAAGAGGCAAGGGAATACACACACAATACAATGCAACCTAAGCATGAAAGCAAGCTAATGCAACATGAGCATGCAAGCAAGCGATATGCAACCTAAGCATGCAAATATGCATGCATACAATGTAATAGGCATGCAACAACAATACCAATAACAAACATGCAACAACATGTAATCTACCAAGTATGCAAGATAGATGAGCATGCAACAACATGTCAATTAGCAAGCATGCAACAAGCATGTAAGCATAATGTAATAGGACTAGCAAGCCACAACATGCAAGGGAACTAATTTGCAACAACATATAATGTACCAAGTATGCAATAAGCATGCAATAACATGCGAAGGGATGGACTTAAACTAAAGTGGACAGCTCTTAAACATGCCCAAATTAGTGGCCGAAATGCTATGGAAATGAAGTCAAAGGGTACATACAAACATGCATGCCAATTGGCCTATCACCTAAGCATAGGAGAGCAACTTTCAAGAACACTTAAAAGGGGACAAATATGGACATGTGACATACATTGTAAGCTCTGAAATCATGTTAGGAAAGGTGCCAAACCAACCAAACAAAGCAAGCAAGTCATGCAAAAAGGCTTAAAGCTTGAAACTAGCCAAGGGACTCAAACCAAGGCTATGCAAAATCTGAAGCAAATGACAGGTATAATCCAAAACAGTCCTAGATTATGCCAAAATGAGCCTAAAACATGCAAGGACCAAAGCCAAAATAAGCTAGAACAAAGGGCCGAAAGCATGAGGCATGCAAGGCTACAAAAGAGGTGTTACACTACATCTATCAAAACCAAACATGGCATGACTTAAGCAATGAAAAACAGAGTTATGGCATGGTAAAACAAGACCAAAAACCCACTTGGATAGCATCCCAAAGACCTAAACATGATGGCACACACAATGACCCATTCATGAGGCGTAAAACATCAACTCTTTAAAGCATTAAAGGAGTGACAAGTGCAAGTGTTTGAGCATGAAATGCAGACTGAAATAGTATAGCAAATGATGCCAAATCATTGAAATGGTCCAAGGAAAGCATGCTAGTGACTTGGACACTTAAGGCTAACAAGCTAGAATGCCTTATGGCTATACAAAGCATGGCATATATGGTCAAAACAACTCAAATCAGAGCTTAAGTATGTTACAACAAGGCTAAAAGCTTCATGGAGTCGAGCCAAAATCATGCTAGAAACATGGCTTAAAGCATGATGCATGTTAAGGCAAATGAAAGAATTGCAAGGCAAGTACATGAAGCATACATGGTATGTCCAAACCAAGTCAAAATAGTGTTATATCATGGAAAAACAAAGCCTAATACATACTGAAATGAAGCTAAAACAAGCCAAGCAAACATGCTACCAATATAAGCCATTTATACTAGCATTCAAGACAATAAGAAGAGGGGATAACCCTCTCCTATTTAGGACACCAAAACCACCTTCCCACCACTGAAAATTCTTTGGATTTCAGTGGTAGGAAGGTCATGCAAAGCCAAGAACAAGGGTCAAAAGGGATGGCCTAAAACAAGGCCTAAGAGGGGGGAAACAACCTCAAACCAAAAAGTGATCATAAATAAAGATCTAAAGCATCAAAAATCAAAACTTATTGTAGTTTAGAGTTAAGCTTAAAACAATAAGCAAGAAGGTCTAAAAGCTTAAGCAAGAAAGGGGTATTAAAAGCAAGAATGCTCACCCTTGAAGAGACACTTTCAAGAACAAGGCTCCAGCAACTTTTCCAAGCTCAAACCAACCCAAGAACTCTGAAATCAACCTCAAGGCACCTCATCTCCAAGAGGATGCTGTTCTAGTGTGTGTTTGTGTACAATAGTAAGACAATACTACACTTTTGAGTACAAAACAAGGCTAAACAAAGAAGAATAAATACAAAAATATATCTATCCCTCAAGACTCAATTTTCTGAACCCTTGAGGAGGGAGGAGATGGTTCTCTTATAGAGAACCAAAAGCAAAGCTTCTTGAGGAAGCTAACCAAAGGGGCAAATCCCTCCATACACGTGTATGGAAGGGGTGAATTGTGCATGCCAGTTGCGACAGCTGGCATAAAATATCTGCATAAAGTAGATGAACAGCGTTCGGCCAGAAAACATAGCCGATCGACCAAAAGGAGTGCCGATCGGCCAAAACTTTTGGCCGATGGAAAGAAAACAAGGCCGACGGCTTCAAGCCTTGTCCAATGGGTTCAGGGGATGAAAAACAAGCCACCCTCTTCCCTTAGAAGTAAAAACACAAGTGTTTGGTCCACAACCAAGCACAAAACAGACAAGCTGAGAGATCTTGAGGCAAGGCGTGCGACCGAGGCCTCCGGCAACTCAAAATGAACACGAGCATGGTGATCATCGAGTGTTCAAACGATGACGTCCGAGTCTTGAGGACGGTCAAAAATGGGGTGTCTACAGTTGCCCCTCTTTGACAGAACTTGAAAGTCATAAAAATGACAGGAATGAATGTCAAAGCCCAGAGATGATCCATTTTTGACAAGACTGAAGACTTAGACAAGCATACAAGATAACAAGATACGTGCCCGAGGGCGGGGGCGGGGGCAAAATGCAAAGGACATGCACGGTGTCGAACATAACTTATGATCATGCAAAGGGAGCTGTAATGGAGCATAACATGTAACAGTTTTAAGCAAGCAAATTCGAACCAAACTACATAACATGCAGAAAACATGTGAGAGAATTATTCAATTCTCGCTACGTCTCACGCGGAGAATGTACAATACCTGTCCGGTTCGTCTGGTCGCGTCAGCCTCAAATGAACTATACATACAATATCGTGTCTGCAAAAAAAAGAAACTTAACAGGTACAATATCGTTAGAAACATGCATAGCAATGCAAGTGAGAAGTGTGTGACAACGCGAGTGAAGTGTGCATAACAATGCAAGTAACATGCGAGACAACGCAAGTTAAAGATGTACATAACAATGTAAGTAAGAGAAGTGCGAAACAACGCAAGTTAGATGGGTTTGCGAAACAATGCAAGTTAGATAGATGCAAAACAGTGTGAGTTAGATAGGTTGCAAAACAATGCAAGTTAGATAGGTTGCAAAACAATGCAAGTTAGATAAGTGGCAAAACAATGCACAAGTTAGATAGTTTGCAAAACAATGCAAGTTAGATAAGTTGCAAAACAATGCACAAGTTAGAGGGGGTGCAAGACAATGCACAAGTTAGTAGGGGTGCAAGACAATGCACATAACAAGCAAGACAATGCAAGTTAGAGGGAGTGCAAAACAATGCACATAACGCTCAAGACAATGCCAGTTATAGGGGGTGCAAAACAATGCACATAACGAGCAAGACAATACCAGTTATAGGGGATGCAAAACAATGCACATAACGAGCAAGACAATGCCAGTTATAGGGGGTGCAAAACAATGCACATAACGAGCAAGACAATGCAAGTTATAGGGGATGCAAAACAATGCAAAAAAGACATGCAAGACAATGCAAAAGAGACGTGCATGACAATACAAGTATGGGAATGCATGACAATGCAAATGAAATATGCAAGACGACGCAAGGTGAGGAATGCATGACAATGCAAGTACGGATATACATGACAATACAAGTATGGAAATACATGACAATGCAAATGAAACGTGCAAGACAATGCAAGGTAGGAAAATGCATGACAATGCAAATGAAACGTGCAAGACAATGCAAGGCGAGAAAATGCATGACAATGCAAATGAAATATGCGAGACGACGCAAAGTGAGGAATGCATGACAATGCAAATGACGTGCATGACAATGCAAGTATGGAAATGAATGACAATGCAAATGAAATGTGCAAGACAATGCAAAGTAGGAAAATGCATGACAATGCAAATGAAACGTACAAGACAATGCAAGGTGAGAAAGTGCATGACAATGCAAATGAAATATGCGAGACAACGCAAGGTGAGGAATGCATGACAATGCAAAATGACGTGCATGACAATGGAAGTATGGAAATGCATGGCAATGCAAATGAAACGTACGAGACAATGCAAGGTAGGAAAATGCATGACAATGCAAATGAAACGTGCAAGAAAATGCAAAGGTGAGAAAATGCATGACAATGCAAATGAAATATGCGAGACGACACAAGGTGAGGAATGCATGACAATGCAAATGACGTGCATGACAATGTAAGTATAGAAATACATGACAATGCAAATGAGATGTAAATGACAATGCATGTACTGAAATGCATGATAATGGAAGTAACACAATAAGATGTATGATGACGCAAATGAGATATGCGAAACAACGTAGATGGAGGGGTCCAAGACAATGCGACCTAAGGGATGTGCATGACAATACATGCATGGCGTGCACGACAACGTATAAGAGATGTGCATAACAATGCAAGCATGGTATACGCTACAACGCATATAGTACGTGCATAACAATGTAAGAGTGAAATGATGTATAACCAATGCACGCTCATTATAAACACGACAAAACGTTGTAATGCAACGTATTTAAAGCAATTTCTGAATCTCGCAAGAGACAAAAGGAAACGAAAAAAGATACAGCTCGTACGTATCAAGTGCCGCACTCGGAAGGCACGATTCGAGGTCAACACGAAGGCCGATTAAGCTTCAAAAGTCTACTTTCTTGCACTGTCTTGAGAAATGAAGGTCCCAAACAACATAACTGACCCAACCAAGGGTGTTGGAGGTCATCGACCACAAGGGGAGTCCATCGGCCACCCATCAGCCACAAAATGAGCTCATTGGCCAAACATTTAGCCGATCGGCTAACAATTTGGCCGATTGGCCAAAAATGGCAGTTTCAGGGCAGTTTTGTCTTTTAGCCATGGGTCTTTAAATATAAGGTTCCAAACCTTATATCCTCACTTCTCCAAGCTCGAAAATCCTCCCTCTTTCTTTCTAGGTGATTTTCTTCACTTTGATCCGTGTTTTTCTCTTCTTTTCGAGCCTTTTCCATCATTCGATTCGTAAAACCCTTCCCGTTTCGCACACTTTGAACTGATCAAAATTCGTTTTCAGTGTCCCTTTCTTGGTTTCCACCACTTGGGGTTTGTTTCCCTTGAGTTATACCTCGATCTTCGTGCCTTTTCTACACTCCGACCTTTTCTCCCATTTTCCCCCCTCAGGGTTAACTTTTAGGTTGACTTTTCGCATTCTCACCCATTTTTCACACTATCGACCATTTTTGCACTCTTCTTGAGATGGCAGACGACATTCCACGGGGTGGGGCTCCTCCAGAGATGGACGTGGACCCTGAGGTCGAGTTCTTACCTCTTCGCATTCGACCATTTGATCTGGCGACCTACAGGCCAGCGATACATGTGTTGCCCCCCAACGACATCCGCCACTTCAAGAGCTATGTGCGGGGCGCGCCACTGGAGCTTTTGCTGCGCGAGCCAGAGGCACATCTGTCCTACAGTGCTTCTGAGGTACACTCATCCCCTCTGTCTCATTTTTTGCAATGTAAAACATATAACTGCGATAGTCGATACTGTTCTTTAACTTCTTAAGCCAGATACACTGATATGTCATATGTGTAGTTCACCGTGAGTACGGCCACACTCGATATTTGTTTAAACTCAAACACATGCACACACACTGCATTCCAACCGGATAATCCAAACACACTGATACATTATATGCTTAGTTCACCGTGAGCACACCCACACCCGATATCTGTATAATCTTGAACACATGCACACACACTGCATTTTCATACATTCTGAATGCTTTTCAACACTGTATTTCTAACATTGCTTCGCAACTGTTTGTTTTGAAAACAGGGAGATTCGCATGCCTTCCGGGGATATGGGAACATTATCGCCCGCGGTTGGTACATAGAGCTGCCGGACACAGTTCGTCATATTGTTGATCGGGCCGGCTTCGGCGTTTTCTGTAGGGGACTCTCGTGCCTCACTGTGAGTAGGCCTCTTCTGGGCGCACTAGTGGAGAGGTGGTGGGACACCACCGACTCCTTCCACCTTTCTGCTACCGGGAAGACAACGATGACTCCCTTTGACTTCTCCATGCTCACAGGCATCGGAGTAGGGGGTGATCCGATCCCTTTTGACACTGATATGGACGAGTGGGACGCCGCCCAAATGTACTTGCTTGGCGATCGACCTCCTCTCTCCCGTCCGAGATTTGTGAGGTACTCTTGGTTTGAGGACCACTTCAGGATTCAGGCGCCCATGACTCGGGAAGAGGTGGAACAGTATGCTCGCGGCTTCATCATGTTTCTGCTGGGGACCACACTCTTCACCGACTGAGCGAACACTGTCGCCCTTTACTTGCTGAGCGCATTGGTGGACGTGACCAGGATCCAGCGCTATGACTGGGGTGGCACAGGCTTGGCCACTCTCTATGGATATATGAGCTCATCTTCTCGCCGTAGCGGATAGGTGCTTGGAGGCTACTGGCGAGCCTAGGAGGTACACCTTCCCTTTCTGTTTTTACAGTTCTGCTTTACATTACATGTATACCACACACACTGTGCACACGTAATCTGCTTTACACTAACTATACACTGCACACGCTGCACAATACACTTCATATGCCGCACAATACACTGCACACCATTCTCTGATTTCTGGTTTATCCTGCATTCTGCTTTATCTAATAAGCGTACCCACTATTGCTCGGTTGCATTCTTTAGTTGTGGGTGTATGCCTACTTTCCTAGGCTTGCCCTAGTGCCTGATGTGGAGACGCCCCCCATGGTTCCCTTTTCTCACCGATTCGACGTGAGGTGCGAACGGAGGCCAAGGGAGTCTTTCCTGTTCTTCTGCCGTTTTTTCGATACTATCACCGCAGGAGAGGTATTTCGAACTTTTCAATTCATTTAAGCTTTGCTTTACGCTATAATTTCAATAACAGATTAACAAACTGTATATTTTGTCATTTGCAGATCACCTGGCAGCCTTGGGCGGTGTTGCCCGATAGAGTGAGAGATGGGTACGGGGGTGCTCAAGAGACTGCCCGTTGTAGAATTCTGCTGGAGGGCCCGGTTTGTCGAGCTTGGTATTTTGGGGAGCGTTTCTTGCGGCAGACCCTGGGCTTACCGGAGCAGATAGTTCCAGTCCCTCCTCCTACCCACGTGAGGCATACCGAAAGGTACACCTTAGAGGAGATGGTGGACTACATGATTGGCTGGGACTCTGAGCTCTTTAGAGACAAGGGTAACCACACTGAGTTCATCTAGGCCTATCTAATGCGGCCTTTGACCGGTGCTCGCCGAGCTGAGAGAAAGAGGCCTGCGGCGCCAGTGGCAGGAGTAGGAGCATCGAGGGCACCTCTGGCCCGTAGGAGGAGTGGGTCCCAGAGAGGATAGGGAACTGGATGGCCAGAGCTGCCCACGACGATGACATGCTGAGGGTAGGGTGGAGAGACTTACCAGATACCCATCGCTCCTCCTCCGGCTGATCATGAGCTTGTCGGGGTTCAGGGCTCTACCCTAGCACGTACTATACTTTTCATTCTGTACAGTCATTTCATTTCATTTGATATTCCGCAAAATACTAATGACTTCAACACTTTTGCAGGCTTCGATCGAGTACACTAGACAGTCTCTGGAGCTGACGGCTTCCGTGATGGGGATGCTACAGCAGAGCATCGACCTGCTCACCATCTTTGAGATTCCGGTAAGTTCCTTCAAACTTAGTCCTGAAATTCTGTATATTCTGTTCCACATATGATCTGATGCATCGTAATATCAATACGTCACTTGATACACAGGACTCACGGCACTGATACACTATAACTCTAATACTGCTTACGGCATTCATACATTGCTCGCAGCATTGCTCACGGCATTCATAAACTGTACTCATAGACTGTATTCGGTGTTGATACACTGCTCACAGCATTCACACACTGTACTCACACACTGTATTCGGTACTGATACCTGACTCTGTATAGTATAACTGATGCATTTACCCATTGTTCTTTTCAGGCCCCATTCTAGATTTCAGCCGCGGGAGGTGCTCCAGCTGGACCATCTGTACCTACTCGAGGAGGAGGGGGAGTCAGGCAGAGGATGACGATCCACAGCCGAGGCAGACATAGGCGCGCCCCTGCTAAGAGCAGTTCGCGAGAGCCTACTCCAGATGACGATGAGTCAGATGAGGAGGTAGAGTCATCTTAGGGTGAGGCTGGAGATAGCTCAGATTCAGACTACGGAGCTGGCGGCGGTGATCTTGGCCTCGTCCAAGAAGAGGACCAGAACGGATTCCCACACTCGAGATGACTGATATTGATCCAGACTTTTGCTGCTTTTCTTCTTTTTAGCTTTGTTCAGACATTTTGTTACTTTTCCTTTTTTGTTTTACTCTTCTTTTTACTGGTAGTTTGAGCACGTTGTACTGCCTCAGGCAGGTTTTATTTTCTCAAAACTATGTATTTTTTTGCAAAAGAAGAACATGAATGAAATGAAACAACTCTTTTGTTCAAAAAGTGTTACATTTGTACATTCTACGCATCGCATCGCATCATATCGCATTGCATTACATAACAATGTAAATGAGATTTGAACTTTTGTTTTGAAAACCAAACACTCGAATTGCAATTAATCAGGTAGTGAACCAACTAACAGCAAAACAACTCGATAAACAAAACAAAGACCTTGACAAGCTAACCAAGTGTAAATACAACTCGATAAGAAAAACAAAGACTTAAAGAATGCAAATTACAACTCGATAAACAAATGTACGACAACTCGATAAGCAAATAGGCGCGACTTCGTAAAATCAACATCGAAAGGCATTGGAAGTGGAACCAATCACAAGTTCCCAACATGTTCAACACATAGACTGCTCATAGAACAAGGGGAGAGGCCATCGGCCACAAGAAATGGCCATCGGCCAAAAGGGATGGTCAGTCGGCACTATATTTGGTCGATCGGCCAAAAATGGCAAGTACCTCCAGAATGTTGACACCTATCTTCCACTCAACACCTTATCTTCTACAAAAGCCTCAGCTTCATAGTTTTTCTCATTTCAACACTGATTTGCACCAAATGGAAGAGTTCCTTGTCCAAAATCTCACAAATTGGATTGCCAACCTGGATGGCTCGGAAAAGCTGAGTTTCTAAGGCTTCGGCATAAATGCACTATTCACGTTGGGTCGCACACCGCCGTGTTTTCTGTTCCTCTGTGTCGCGGAAAGATTTTGGAATCTGGTAACACACGTCTTTAGCTTTTGCGGTCAAGAGATGTGTCCTGCTTACGAGGATTTCCAAGCTTTAATGGAATCCGAGCATAATGAAGAAATCTTGCCTCAACTCCGGTTCGGCCACATCCAAGCCCTAGGACGGATGTGCGGCCTTACTTTGCATGACGCTCGGCCATTGATTCACGACGGCGAGCTGGACATTCCAAGCTTGGTTTGTTGGTTTTCTGATGTCGGTGACCGCGGCGATCATGATTGGCAGGGTTATCGGTGACATGCGCTTTGCTTGTACATGCTGTCTTATTTCTTACTTGCCCTAGGCTTCGGTGGGTTTAGCACTCATTTGATTGAGGTCGCCGAGGGCTTGAAAGAGGGCAAAAGCTGCATTGCCATGACGCTAGCCGAAATGTTGATGGAATTGGATGTTTTTCATCCCTGGGAGACGGCTAGGTTTGCGGGGAGTCCACTACTATTGCAGGTAATGTTTCCCACCCCATCTCACATATATATTGCTCACATCACTCGGCCCTCAGACTCGGTTTTTTTTTCTCAAAAACCCTATGCTCATTTTTTTTCTCTCAACATACACCTCTCTATTCTTTAATCTCTCATTTTTTATCCCTCCCCAGGTATGGTTGATGGACAAATTCAGAGTAGTGGACTCGTGTTCGGCATATTCAGCTCGCAGCTATTTATCCCGACGACATCTAGTCGATGCCCCGGATGAGGGATGATGGTACAACTGGATGTGCAGTTTGTCCGCAGACCACATTGCTTGGCGTTGCCCTTGGCTCAATCTGTCGGCAATGAGTTACAGTATGACCCGTCGGCCCGGGATTCATTTGATTGGCATGATCAGATTTACCCGGAAGAAGGGATTGAGTACCCTACTACATTTCCGGTCCGAGGCGCACAGCTAGCTCGGTATGCCACGGCATGGAGGATGAGAGAGCTTCTAGCCTCCGCTCTTACTTTCAGCTACACCCTCTCTGACGAGTGCATAGATTGGCTCAATGAAGAGGCACAAGTTGGGCCCTGTTTGGCATCAGAGGCTTCGACCGGCTCTGGGAGGGGACGCAGGAACACCTGACTATGCCCCGGGTTTATTTACTTTAATTAGAACTTTCAAGTTTTCTTTATGAATGTAATGAAAAGCAACTTCAATTTGTATTCAAGAGTAGGAGAACTCTGTATTGAAATCAATGAAATTGAAGGTTGTGGGCACTGAAAATTTTTCGTTTTGGTCCAAAAATGGTCTAAGTTGTAAAAAGATTAATTTGAACAAAATCAACTTTTATTAAAACTTTTCAAAGCCATTTTCGATATGGATCAGAACTCGACATGCCTCAGATCTGTCACTGAGATGCACAACCCCAGATTCCAACAACTGGAAAGTTGCCTCTAGTCTGGATAGCACTGCACTGGAGATCACAACCGAGCTCTTGAATGCTGAATAGACAAAGATGACCAAACATGATCACATGGACAAAGTTGATCGGGGAAGTGTTTATGGCTGGACTTCAGGATGAAGTTGCCTACATATCCCAAAGATGGGAATCAAGCCTTACGTAGTTCGGCTTAGGTACACTCGTGTATTAACCCTCACCTTTTACGCTCTAACTTTTGCCAAGGCCGCCCTTTGCGGGTTTTCAACCTTGCGAGCTCAGTTTTTATAATTTCAAATTTTTTGTGCTCTAACTTTTGCCTAGGTCGCCCTTTCGGGTTTTCGGCCTAGCAAACCACTCAGGAAAAATATTTCTTCAACTTGTCCATGTTGATCAGTTGGGAGAACTCTAGGCCATCTAGGTCCATTAGAACGACAGCTCCACCTGACCAGATAGACTTAATGATGTAAGGGCCAGTCCAATTGGGTCTGAACTTGCCCCTAAGGTCATGGATGAGAGCTCGGTTGTCTTTGAGCACCAAATCTCCTTCTTTCAAATTCTTGGACTTAACCTTCTTGTTGAAAGCCCTGGCAACTCTGCGTTGATAACCCTGAACATGGTACAGTGCTTTCAGCCTTCTCTCATCAAAGAGCATGAGTTCTTCGAATCTGCTATGTTGCCAATCTACCTCAGCTATCTGACACTCAGCCAGTACTCGTAATAACGGAACTTCAATTTCGATAGGTAGAACGGCCTCCATCCCATAGACCAATGAATACGAAGTCGCCCCAGTTGAAGTTTTAATTGAATTCTGGTAGCCCCACAGAGCAAATGGCAGCTTATCTGGCCAGTCCCGGTAAGTTTCCACCATCTTCTGCAGTATGTGCTTGATGTTCTTGTTGGCGGCCTCAACTGCTCCGTTGGTTTGCGGCTGATATGTAGATGACTTATGAAAAGCCACATTGTACTTGTCCAACAAGTCAATCCCTTCCTTCTTGAAGTGGGAACCATTATCTGAAATGATCTCGTTCAGGACCCCATAGCGACAGATGATGTTGTTCCTGATGAACTTTGCAACATACGAAACCTTCAACACCGCATAAGATTGGGCCTCAACCCACTTCATGAAATAGTCTATCGCGACCAGAATGAACTCATGCCCTTTGAATCCCTTCGGAGTGATAGCCCTGATTACATCAATCTCCCAGACTAAAAATGGCCATGGCGAAGTCATGTTGTACAGCTTTGAAGGCAGAATATTCATGCGGTTTGCATGGATCTGACATTTGTGGCATCGCTAGACAAAGCCGATATAATCCTCCTCCATGGTGGACCAGTAGTAACCCTGTCTAAGGATCTTCCAGGCTAGTATCACCTCATTCATGTGCGCTCTGCACTCTCCTCCATGGATGGCCTCCATCAAGCGCTTCGATTCTTCAGCATCAACACACAGCTTATGCATCCCGAGATGACCTCTCTTGTACAGTTTACCCCCGCAGACGATGAACTGAGCAGCCATTCTTCGAATTGCCCTATTATCTTTGGCATTTGCCCCTGGTGGATACGCCTCTTTTTCCAAGAAGTTCCAAACATCGTAATACCAGGGGTTCTTATCTTGAACCTCATCTATGGCAGCAATCAGCTCGTAGGCCGGCACAAATTTCTGGTCAATGATGATTGGACACATCCGGACTCCAAAAGGGATGTCTATCATAGAAGATAGAGTTGCTAATGAATCTATGAACCTGTTGTTCTCTCTTAACAGATGAGCGAAATTCAGTTTCTCAAACTGAGGAATCAGTAAATCCAAGGTCTGGTGGTAGATTCTCATCTTTTTTTCTTTGACTTTCCAATCTCCTTTAGCTTGAGATACAACAAGGTTCGAGTCCCCGATGATGTCCAATCGTTTTGCCCCTAGTTCCAGAGCTACTTCTAGTCCAGCAATACACGCCTCCTACTCTGCCTCATTGTTCGATACTTTGAACTGGAGCTTGAATGTTAGGGGTATGCGGGAATTGTTGGGTGCTATCAGCAACACCCCTACCCCATACCCGTATTGGTTTGACGCTCCGTCAAAGTACATTGTCCAAAACTTTTCTTTGACATACAAAATGGCATTGTCTGGGAATAGGTACTCAACCGCTTCATCCTCTTGAACTGGGTGATCAGCTAGGAATTCTGCTACCGCTCTCCCTTTTACTGACTTGCGCGTCACATACTTCAGATCGAATTCGAAAAGCAAAAGCAACCAACGAGCTAGCCTACCCGCAAGTGTTGGTTTCTCGAAGAGATATTTGATGGGATCTAATCTCAAAACCAGTATTACAGAGTGAGCTAACAAGTAGTGCCGCAGCTTCCTGGTAGCCCATACCAAGGCCAAACAAGCCTTCTCGAGTAGAGTGTAGCGGGGTCTCGTAACCTAGTATCTTCTTGCTCAGGTAGTAGGTAGCTCTCTCCACCTTGTCCTCGGACTCTTGTGCAAGCATGTAGCCCATTGTAGTTTCAGTCATTGAAAGATACAAAATCAATGGTTTCCCCGGCTCAGGCGGTGACAACACATGTGGATTCTGTAAATATTACTTAATCTATCCAAAAGCAGCTTGGCATTGGCCGTCCCATTGGAACTTCGTTCCTTTCTTCAGGAGACCAAAGAGTGGTTCACAAGTCAAGGTTAATTTAGAAATAAACCGTCTTATGAATTGTACTTTACCCAGAAAGCCTCGCACTTCCTTTTCAGTCCTTGGTGGTGGCATTTCTAAGATGGCCTTGATTTTGGAAGGATCAACCTCGATACCTCTCTGTCTGATCAAGAACCCCAGCATTTTCCCTGCTGTAACACCAAACGTACATTTCTGAGCATTCAGCCGCAACCAAAATTCTCTGATCCTTTGGAAGAACTTTTGCAAGGCGGTGCAGTGGCCCTCTCTTTCCTTGGACTTGACAATCATGTCGTCCACATACACCTCAACCTCTTTGTGGATTATGTCATGCAATATCGTGGTCGCAGCCCGTTGATATGCAGCCCCAGCATTGTTCAGCCCAAACAACATCACCCTATAACAATAGGTCCCCCACGGGGTGGTAAAAGCAGTCTTCTCCCGGTCTTTGGGTGCCATCAATATCTGATTGTAGCCTGAAAACCCATCCATGAAGGAGAGCAATGCATGCCCAGCGGTGAAGTCCACTAATTCATTGATATACGGCAGAGGAAAGTCATCCTTCAGACTGGCTCTGTTCAAATTCCTGAAGTCCACACATATCCAAATTCTGCCGTCCTTCTTCGGCACTGGAACTATGTTGGCCAACCAAGTTGGGTATTCGGATACCAGCAGGAACCCTGCATCAATTTGCTTGGTAACCTCTTCTTTGATTTTGAGAGCCCAGTCTGAGCGGATCCTTCTGAGCTTCTGCTTGACAAGTCGAGCCTATGGGTCAAGAGGGATCCGGTGCTGTACAATCTCAGGATCGATTCCAGGCATGTCTTCATAGGACCACGTGAAAACATCTTTGAAATCTTTTAATAAAGCGACTAAGCGCTCGCGTTCCTCCGAAGACAACGTGGACCCGATCTGGACCAGTCGCGGGTCCTTCTCAGTACCAACATTAATTTGAGTGATTTCATCAACCAGCGGTTTTACAAACCTTTCCTACCCTTGATCTAGCAAATATTTCAAAACCGAAGGAATTTCTTCCTCGTCGTTTTCATCAAAATTTTGAAAGTTTGAATTCATGCAATAAATCAAAGGCACAGAAAAATAATTGAAAGCCATAGCCATTCAGTTCTCATTAAGCACTTCATCCAGTCCATCTGATTCCTCCGTTACAACAGACTCAAAAGAGAAGAAAAAAGATAACCTGGACAAGACTGTGGCATCCGGGTTATCACTCCCAGGAATACCAGACTCAGACTCAGAAGAGCTGGAACCTGATTCCGACTCACTAGACTGGGTGGAATCAGATTCCAGCTCACTACCTGACCCGGTGCTGCTCGATAAGAATCCCTCCTCGTACTGCCAAACGAGGGAGGGTGCGATGGATGCATCCAAAATGCTCAAAGGTGGGCTCACAGCCGTTTCATTCCCAATCATAGACACTGAGAGATCATCCCCCAAGCAGTCATGTACGATCGGAGGATCTGATAGTAGACAAGCCAGTGCTACCCCCATTTCAATCTCTGCACTCTCAGAATCCACTTCCTTATATTGTTCAACCTCAACTAATGGGTATGTCGGCTCCTCGGCAACATCATCCCCAAATAACTGCAAGTCGAAGAAGATCTCAAATCCTGGCAGGCGCCTTTTCTCTGCGTTCAACCATGGCTCTGGGAAGCCGCAAAAGAGAAAGTCTTCCCCCTCCCGAACAAAGCATCTGTTCAGGGTGCCTTGAATAAGCCGATGCATCAACTCAAAATGCTTCCCGGTCTGCTTGGCTCTGGCTCTTCCATCCATTTCTTTACCTTTCCTCACCCAGTCCTCTTTGGTGGGCAAATAACCCAAACCAAAGGTATGGGGGTTGTACGATACTTCGACCGATACTGCAATGCCCTTCCGGTCACTTTTTTCTAGTCCCATCCCAAGGATGTGCTGGAGCTTGTTCATGAGGTACGCTGATTATGCACTGACATATAACCCCTCATCAACAGCTAAGATGTTCTATATGACCTGGGCCTCGGCCAGGGTAAATCCTGATAGGAACACATCCTCTGCGCTATGCTCGATTTCCAAAATCGATGTAGACACCTCTGGCGGCGGATGGATTGATGAATTCCCAAAACTATAGCCACCCCCTTCCCGTGGGGGTATTTCAACATCTGATGTTGGGTGGAAGAGACCGCCTTTACTTGGTGCAGCCACGGACACCCCAACAGTAGATAAAAGGTTGCGAGAACGTCCAAGACATGAAAGTCAATCTCGTGTTGTCCTAGACCAACCTTGGTCTGAATTTGCACAGTCCCCATCACTTCTCTGCTAGTATTGTCATACGCCTGTATTACTTGGGCAGTTGGCACAAAGTCTTCGGGCTTCAACCCGATTGTATATGTCGTCCTTGACGGGGCATACGTTAATGACGGATCCCGTGTCGACAAGAACTACCTGTATCCATTTGTCTCTGCATTCCACAGAGATGTAAAGAGGTTTGTTGTGATTTGCGCCCTCAGGCGGCAATTCCTTGTCGGTGAAGGTCAACGTCGGGGAAGCTCCTCCCGGAAAGACCAGTTTTACCAGCTGCTCAGGAGTGGTATCTATTGAAAGTTTGGCCTTGTCCATTGCTGAAAGGACAGCTTGTCTATGAACTCTTGAAGCCATAAGCAGACCCCAGATGGAGATGTCTACTTGTATCTTCTTGAGCTGTTTCAATGCAGCCTCCTCTTCGAGCAGCTTTTCTTTATGCTTTTCTGCCTCCTTGTCCTTTCCGGACGCCTCTAGTTGATCTAAGTGCGGGGGCTTAAAATACTGCCCACTCCCAGTCATGTGGTCAACTTCACCAATATACCAGGTATCATCCGACTGGTTATTCCCCCAGTCCTCATCCATGTGGGCAAGACATAGGTCATTATCTTCCCACCACATACCATCGGCAGCCGACAGACACCAGTCCAGCTCCGTTACAACTATTCCTGTGCCCATAGCACCTTCCATTCTTGTGCTTGCAGCATGCTCTATCCTCGTAGGGGCCTTGGCTTTTCTGACCCTCTCAGAATCTTTGATCCTTTCCTGCTCAAACTGCTTCAGTGCAGCCTACTGTTCAGTATCTTCTGTTCCTAAACTGCTCGTATTTTGAGCAAAATTCTTTACACTGATGCTCTCTGGTGATGTACTCTGATCTTCGGCCCTTCCGGCCACTGTTGATGTCTCCGTCCCTGACGGACCCTGTTCTAGCTGAGGTTGTTCAACAATATTCGGCTGGTCGTCAAGCCACCTAGTAGATTCTGCTGACCCATCCAAACCAAACCAGTTGACAGTCACGTCCCCTGAGTCTTGCTCTTCAAAGAACTGTAAATTTGTAATGTTTTCTTCCATATTCGCTAGGTCATCTAGCCCCTAATTAGGTTCATCCTCTCGTACTACACAAATCTCTGCCCTCACTGGTAATTTCACATCCGGCCTAGCCTGGCCTGTTGATATAATGTAACCGCTCGGGTCGTACATGAAACTCTCAGATCCCTCAGGCTCTATATAATCATTCTGATCTACACCCGCAGTTGACCCACTTCTATCTTCGATAGCCGCCACCATCTCAGGTTGGGTTTGGGAGATGTCCAATACGCACAAGTCAGTGCTGTAGGGAATGAACACCTCCAGCTTGGGTAGGTGAGAAGGGGTGATATATATACTAGGGCCATATGACACAACCCCAGTTTGGATTAGATTGATGCGTTTGGGAGGTGGAGCTTGGTTATGTGGTGGGAAAGGGTTGGTTGTGACATTCGGTTTCTCCGGAGGCACGATCACCCTGTTATCAATGAGATCCTGAATCTTATGACGCAATCTAAAGCACTGGTCGGTGTCATGACCATGCTGTTGGTGAAAGGCACAATTCTTGGTTGGGTTATGGGAAGCAGGAAGTTTATCTGGTAGTGGCTGTAGCTCTAGGGGTTTCAAGTGCTGTTTCTTGATCAAAACCCCCAGAGCTTTGGGCAGGAGCATGTATAGTGGGGTGAAGGTTCTTTGACCTCGGGGTGAATACTTGGTTGTTTGTAAGCTACTTCTGGACACGTCGGTGAATGGTGTAGCTGCAAGGGTTCTCGGGGTGGTGGTAGTGACCATTCCCACATCTGAAGATCTGCCAGCTGCAGCACTGCTTGTGCCTGCATTTGTACTGCGGTTGAATGCCCTTTTGGGCTGCTCTCTATCCTGGTCAATCAGACCCTGTTTCATAGCATCTTCGATCTGCACCCCTATTTCATGTAGATTTGCAAAGGTGGGGAGGGGGAGAACGATCATCTTCTGCATAAGCTTGGGCTGGAGGTTGTGCATAACCATCCAAATTTGATATTTGTGAACAGGCCTGATGGTGATCATCGAGGCCTTGGCCCTCCACCGGGTCACAAAATCGGAGAAGCTCTCCTTCGGCTCTTGCCTAATTGTCTCAAGATCACAGGTTGTGATCTCGATCTGTGTATTGTAGGAGTATTGAGCTATGAAGGCCTCGGCCATCTCCTCCCAGTTCCTCTTGACGGAATCCTCCAGTTTTGCATACCAAATAGCCGCTACACCCGACAGGATCCGGGCAAACAAAGAAAGCTTCTGTAATCTGGAGAGGCCCATTAGCCTCAGTATATCTGAAAACAGCCGCAAATGCACCATAGGATCTCCAGACCCGTCGAAATGGTCTATGTGCGGCATCTTAAATCGGTCCGGCAGCGTCACGGCTGAGTCGGTCTACCCATCCTCAATATCTGGGATGGACTTCACACCCTGGGATTTCTTGAACAACTTTTCAAGCTTGCTCACTTTTAACATTGTGGGGCCCACCTCGAACTCAAAGAGGGAATCAGATAGGTTGGTAGGTGCTTTGGATAGTTGGGGTAGGATCGGGGGCGGAGCCGGCCCTATCGGAATGTCCGTATCTTCCTGGACATTTGTTGTCTCCCTGAGTATTGGAACTCTTGGTAGGGGAGGAGCTTGGTGTGAAGCGGATGCTCCAGTTTGCTGCTGTAACCTGGCAATTAACTCTGCTTGTTGGGCCATGACCTCAGCCTGTTGCTTGGCAAATTCTGTTTGACGGGCAGCGCCTTGCTGCATGGTTTTTATACTCTCCTACAGCTGACTCATCATCTCCTCTAAGCCTGCCATATTGTACTGATCTAGCAGAATAACTGGTATATCTATCCCTACAGTAGAAACTAAGACCTCAGACTGACTGTTTACTGGTGGGGTAGACCACTGATCTGGCGATCACTGTACCGATACACTGCACCTTTTTGACCTCCGTCTGGTAACCGGGGGTAAAGAAAGGAACACTGCTTGTCCGTCTATCAGATCCCTAAATCGATTAAGTCCACGACCTCTAACCAAGAGTGCTCAAGGAATATCTATCTGGTCGGATGCAATTGTGCTAAACTACCTTGCAAAAAGATAAATAAAGCATAATAAGGAAAATAAAATGTCCAGAAAAACGGACAGCATAACAACTTAAATAAAGACAACACACAGTTGGCAAACACAAGCTGAATGAACTGTTCTCAACCATTTATCACTGCTCCCAAAATCACTGCCCCAAATCTGAATCTGATACCCTTAGATATAACTAACTCTCAACATATTGATGCCCGCGGGCCTGATACCGAGACTTGCAAACTGATACGTGCATTCGCTGTAGAGACAAACTCAAAAAGCACATAGCAAGCAAATGAGAGCCAAAACACCCCTATGTTGAGGTAGGGTTTCCCTGTCCTATTTTGTCAGGAGCTAGGATTTCACTACGCGCACAGTGGTTTTAAACAACCTACAATCGGGTAAGTAACCTGTCCTAGTTTGGAATAGTCACTATGGATTCTGAATATTCACTAGGTCAAATGGTCAAAAAGGGTGCCTCAGTGAAAATCGAGGTTTGTGTTCCCATCGTGGCAGAGCCCGCAATCGGTCAGCCTTATGGCACGCTTCTCAAAACATGCCTCCGGCAAACTGTTCAGGAATAGCATACGGCAAACACGGTGTCCTAGGCGCACCAATGCACATGCAATGCAAAGAAACACATAAGTGTAATAAAAACAAGATATCATGAATTCGAGTCAAGTCCTCTAACTCCCCAACAGAGTCACCAGAAACTGTAGACGCGTCCTTGGGCTTCATGCTACAGTGCAGACTTAATGTCACGGTTCTTAATCTGATCTCACAATGTGCGATGTGAGATTGATAAATCACCAAAGACTCCAAATCCGGCAAATCGTTTTGGAAAACTGATTTTTGTAAGGAAATGCCAAACATGGACTGCTTTGCCAGATACAGAGTCACCACCTAAATATTTTATTTTTGGAGAATTTAGGAAACCCTAACTCAAGCCTAAGGCCACGTGTCGATCATCACCAAAGTTGCCTCGGCTTGAGAACTTAGGTACGAGAGGGGAAGGTCATCTATGAGCACGCCCGCTCGCCTAATCAAAGATTGGCCTGTACTAAGCATGATATCTTATTTTTGAAAACACATGCGTTTTTATTCTGGTTAATTAGCTAGAATTACTATGTGATGCGCACAACACACAAGTATAGACTATATTGCCTAATTTGGAACAAAGCATCGCATATCCGTTTGTTTGAAAATGGTTTGAAGTTTGCTACTCGCAAGTAGGCTAAAATACGGATTTGATGAATTGTTCCAATTCAAGTAATCCAACCTTCACCCACAGGCATTCAGGCAATTATATCATATAAGCAATTAGCCTCATGGAAAGCATGCTTTCATGGCAATTGATAACACACATGCAGTATGCTAAAGCGTAAACACTCACAGTGTACTCTGAGCCAAAACAAAGAACCAGTTAGTAATCAGGTATGATCCTACCTCATGTTAAGATGGCTAATGCAACACATGCAAAATGCAACTAGAAATAGGCTCAGTTAATCTAAAATGGCATGTGAAATGCGAAAATTGATACATGTATTCAACTTTGGAATTGAAATGCAATGCAGTTAGTATGATACGCCAAGCCCGGTGCATGCAACACAGATGAATGGATGCAAACATGCAAGCATAAGGATGCTAAATGAAATATGCCCTAAAACTAACCATCGTAAGCGGTTAAGTAAAAGGGAGAAAGAAATGGGGGGTTGGAAGACATGCATCACACACACGCACGCTTATTACAAAATTGTGCCCTCTCGATGGAGGAACCGAAAGAATAATACAAATCATCTAATTAACTAACTAGCAAGCTAATTAATTAATTACACAACCAAATCAAAATAAATACCTATTCTAAGTTATTAAAACACTGAAATGGCCTCGAGACGAGGGATGAATGTATGCTTGGACGGCTTTGCTCGGAAATCCATCGCCACGCTTCATATTGCCTCTGTTTGCACTGCTCTGTACCTCTAAAAATTATGCCAACTTCTGTGACACTTCTGAACCATCTTGTATACACTGTGGGAGGTCATCGACCAAGAGATGATGCCATCGACCAAGATAGGAAGGTCATCGACCAAACATAAGGCTCTCAGCCAAGTGTTTGTTGCTGATCGGCACTAAATATGGTCGATCGACCATTTCTTCTTGTGAAAAGCTCCTGTTGCTGCAGCAGAGGACAAACAGAGCATGGCAATACATTTACAAGACAATGTCTGCACAACTACACCCCTTATCATGTTTAAGACTCAAAGGTGTGTAGTTCTCGACCCTCGAACCACCAATCACGCATTTCAATGCATGATGGCCAAAAGAGCCAAGTGTGTAATTCAATATCAAATGAAATGCACAAAAGAACACATAAGGGGGGGAGGGGCAACCTCTATCCTGATTGATCAAGAGGCAAGGGAATACACACACAATGCAATGCAACCTAAGCATGCAAGCAAGCAATATGCAACCTAAGCATGCAAACATGCATGCATACAATGTAATAGGCATGCAACAACAATACCAATAACAAACATGCAACAACATGTAATCTAACAAGTATGCAAGATAGATGAGCATGCAACAACCATGTAAACATAATGTAATAGGACTAGCATGCCACAACATGAAAGGGAACTAATATGCAACAACATATAATGTACCAAGTATGCAATAAGCATGCAACAACATGCGAAGTAAACATGCAACAACATGCGAAGGGATGGACTTAAACTAAAGTGGACAGCTCTTAAACATGGCCAAATCAGTGGCCGAAATGCTATGGAAATGAAGACAAAGGTACATACAAACATGTATGCCAATTGGCCTATCACCTAAGCATAGGAGAGCAACTTTCAAGAACACTTAAAAGGTGACAAATATGGACATGTGACATACATTGTAAGCTCTGAAATCATGTTAGGAAAGGTGCCAAACCAACCAAACAAAGCAAGCAAGTCATGCAAAAAGGCTTAAAGCTTGAAATTAGCCAAGGGGCTCAAACCAAGGCTATGCAAGATCTGAAGCAAATGACAGGTATAATCCAAAACAGTCCTAGATCATGCCAAAATGAGCCTAAAACATACAAGGACCAAAGCCAAAATAAGCTAGAACAAAGGGCCGAAAGCATGAGGCATGCAAGGCTACAAAAGAGGTGTTACACTACACCTATCAAAACCAAACATGGCATGACTTAAGTAATGAAAAACAGAGTTATGGCATGGTAAAACAAGACCAAAAACCCACTTGGATGGCATCCCAAAGACCTAAACATGATGGCACACACAATGACACATTCATGAGACATAAAACATCAACTCTTTAAAGCATTAAAGGAGTGACAAGTGCAAGTGTTTGAGCATGAAACACAGACTGAAATAGTATAACAAATGATGCCAAATCATTGAAATGGTCCAAGTAAAGCATGCTAGTGACTTGGACACTTAAGGCTAACAAGCTAGAATGCCTTATGGCTATACAAAGCATGGCATATATGGTCAAAACAACTCAAATCAGAGCTTAGGCATGTTACAACAAGGCTAAAAGCTTCATGGAGTCGAGCCAAAATCACGCTAGAAACATGGCTTAAAGCATGATGCATGTTAAGGCAAATGAAAGAATTGCAAGGCAAGTACATGAAGCATACATGGTATGTCCAAACCAAGTCAAAACAATGTTATATCGTGGCAAAACAATGCCTAATACATACTGAAATGAAGCTAAAACAAGCCAAGAAAACATGCTACCAATATAAGCCATTTATACTAGCATTCAAGACAATAAAGAGAGGGGATGACCCTCTCCTATTTAGGACTCCAAAACCACCTTTCCACCACTGAAAATCCTCTGGATTTCAGTGGTAGGAAGGTCATGCAAAGCCATGAACAAGGGCCAAAAGGGATGGCCTAAAACAAGGCCTAAGAGGGGGGAAACAACCTCAAACCAAAAAGTGATCTTAAACAAAATCTAAAGCATCAAAAATTAGAACTTATTGTAGTTTAGAGTTAAGCTTAAAACAATAAGCAAGAAGGTCTAAAAGCTTAAACAAGAAAGGGGTATTAAAAGCAAGAATACTCACCCTTGAAGAACACTTTCAAGAACAAAGCTCCAGTAACTTTTCCAAGCTCAAACCAACCTAGGAGCTCTAAAATCAACCTCAAGGGACCTCATCTCCAAGAGGATGGTGTTCTAGTGTGTGTTTGTGTACAGTAGTAAGACAATACTACACTTTTGAGTACAAAACAAGGCTAAACAAAGAAGAATAGATACAAAAGTATATCTATCCCTCAAGACTCAATTTTCTGAACCCTTGAGGGAGGAGATGGTTCTCTCTTATAGAGAACCAAAAGCAAAGCTTCGTAAGGAAGCTAAGCAAAGGGGCAAATCCCTCCATACACGTGCATAGAGGGGGTGAATTGTGTATGCCAGCTGTCACATATCTGCATAAAGCAGATGAACAGGATTCGGCCAGAAAACATGGCCGATTGACCAACATAAGTGCCGATCAACCAAAAGAAGTGCCGATGGAAAGAAAACAAGGCTGACGGCTTCAAGCCTTGGCCGATGGGTTCAGGGGATGCAAACAAGACACCCTCTTCCCTCAGAAGCAAAAACACAAGTGTTTGGTCCACAACCAAGCACAAAATAGACAAGCTGAGAGATCTTGAGGCAAGGCGCGCGACCGAGGCCTCCGGGAACTCAAAACGAACACGAGCATGGATGGTCATCGAGTGTTCAAACAATGACGTCCTAGTCTTGAGGATGGTCAAAAATGGGATGTCTACACTCTGCATCTAGCAAAGCAGTCCATTTTTGGCAATTTGATTCAAAATTGATTTTCCAAAAGATTTTCTGGATTGGGACTCTTTGGTGATTCTTTATTTCACATTGTACTTGTGGAATCAGATTCAGAACTGCTAGAGTCTGATACTGTAGGGCTTATTTGTCTTCCGAAAGGGGGCGCGAAAAAGTCGAGCTACAATAGGCTAAGGTCAGAGACCGACTTATCAGCCAGCTCAGTTTGGACAGGTACCGAGAGCGATGCATGGGACCACTTCTGCATAATTGGTGCAATCGTCTTATGTTTAGAGGGGTGATCGAAGAAAGGAGGGACCACAGGGGCAAGCTTATGCCATTACTTCATCCGAGTAGTCATCTAGACCATCAATAGTGAGAGGTACTTGTCTTATCTTCAATACTTGGGCCAGTGTGTTGATGGATACTGGAGCATTTCACACATTCATAGTATCTGCATTTGCATCCACTTTGGGGTTAGAAAGTGAACAACTAGAGTCTCCGCTTATGGTAGAGTCACCTGTTAGGGGTAAAGTTGTCTTGAATTAGGATGTCGTGGGTGTGTGATTAAAGTCGCTGATCACTAACTTTCTTTTAGCTTAGTGTTATTAGATATGTTAGGTTTTGATTTCATCATCAGCATGAATTGGTTGTCCTCCTGCCGTGCCATTATAAACTGCTACCGTAGGAGAGTTATTGTGTGTACATTGGGTGGTGATTATTTCTCTTTTCTGTGCAATAGAACTGGTAGATTATTGCTGCCATTGCCTAATGCAACACATACACAATGCAACTAAGATAGGCTCGGCTATTCTAAAATGGCATATGAGATGCTACAGATAACATGTATTCAACTTGGAATTGAAATACAATGCAGTTAGTATGATGCGCCGAACCCGGTGCATGCAAGACAGATAAATGAATGCAAACATGCGAGCGTAAGGATGCTAATTGAAACATGCCCTAAAACTAACCATCATAAGCTAGTAAATAAAAAGGAGAAAGACGTGGGGTTGGAAGACATGCACACACTCACCTACACTTATTACAACATTGCCCTCTCGGAGGAGGGTCCGAATAAATAATACAGAACCAACTAGCTAATCTAAGCTAATCTAATTAACTAGTTATTACACAACAAAATGAATAACAAACTACAGCTAATTATTACACAACCACTATTTAACAAATTAGCTAAGTAAGCATGTAAACTAAATGAAATAGGCTGCCTTGGCTCTGTTTTGGATGACAATGGATGCATGCATGCTTGAGTTGCCTTGTCGGGAAAATCCATCGCGACGGCCCGGCTTGCCTTTGTTTGCAATTGATTTCAGAAATTTGCACAAAGCTCCAGAGAGATGAAACTCCACCCCGGGAAATTGTGGGAGGGCCACCGACTAGCTATTGGCCTTGGAGACCAGCCACCGACCACATTTTGTGGTGGAAACCAAGGAAGGTGGTCGGCCTGCCAGAAAACCTAGTCGGCCGACTAGTTTCTTCTCCTGGATTTTGTTTTTCTGCAACAAAGGGAAAGAGAAAGAGAGAGGCACAACAAGGTATTTGCAACACATGTGTGCATGACCACTCTCCCCGTCATTGCATAAGCTCTAGGGAGTGTAGGTCCCGATCCTCAGGCCACGAATCACACATCTCGATGTATGATGGCCGAGGAGTCGAATTGCACGACTCAATGGGACATGAACGCACATATAAACACCTATAGCCAACAACTCTATCATGGATAGTCAAGAGTGTCGATGACCAAGAATCGAGGCACGTTTCGTCACTTTGAGCACGAAACGTCCCTCGTTTCCCGTGTTTGGACTAAACCCTACTCCAAACACAATGCAACAACATTGTATGGACAAATGCAACTCTAGCATGCGATCTAAATACAATGCAACTAAGTGATGCGAAGATGCACAGAATGACATGCAAGCATGCAAATGGCATACACAATGCTATGAACTAATCAATGACATACTCAATGCACATGGATTATATGGCATGCACACACAATGCACTAACATACGCAATGTTATGAACGAGGCATACGCAATGCAATGATCAAACATGCGATAACATGGACTAGGGCATACAGAATGCAAAATGAACTTAAACCAAGATGGATGCGCCTCGGCCACACCCAAATCAGTGGCCAATATGATGAAAATGAGACAACAAGGTACATGCAAACATGCACAAATGCAAGGGACCAAACTTAAGGAACAAAGTGCAACTCTACCAAAGCATGACTAGGATGAAATATGGCATACAATGACACATGTTTCATCTCTGAAATGACATACAAGATGGTCCCGAATCAGGCAAACAACTTACCTGATGCATGTTGGATGGCACAATTACCGAAACTAGTGAAGTGCATTACACTAGAGGTATGCAAAACGATATTCAAATGACCAAACCAACCCCAAACAGTCCCTATGTAGACACAAAACAGTGGCAAAATGGACTAAAATGATGGCTTGCAATGCATAAAAATGAAGCTCATGCAATAGCCCAAAAATGAGGCATACAAGCACAACTCTCAAACACATTTAAAGAGTAGAAAACATGGGAATATGGCACAAGTATAAACTCTGAAATAACATGTTCAATAAGGCAAAAACATGAAAACAACTCAAGTTAAGCATGCAAGAGGCTTCAAAACTCGAAGCTAGGTAAGGGTATTACACTACAAGCATGCATGGCAAGCATCATTTGACCATGGGACCTCAAAACAGAGCTAAGGAAGCCCAAATCATGAATAAAATCAGTTTAGAACATGGCCAAAATCTGCTAGAATCAAGGGCCGAAACAACATGCAACGTAAGCTAGTGAGCATGGTTTACACTACAAGCATGTGAAGCATTCAAGAGACCACTAAACCAGCAAAAGTCAGAGACATGGCATGCCAAATAAAGCCCAAAAACCCACTGAAACATGATCAATGCATGCAAGAATGTCATGCTCCTTTGGTAGGCTTTAAGAGGGGTTATTCTACACATGCAAGAGACACACCCAAGGTGACAAAACCAACTCTGGACAGAGCCTAGGTAGGCCCTAAAATTCACTAAAAAGGGCCTGAACCAAGGCTAGGAAGTGTGGAAATATATGCTTTCTTGAAAAGCCAAAAATGCAAGCAAACAAGGCCAAAAGAGAGAGGGTCACCCCTCTCTGAGTTTGGCCCTCAAAACCACATGTCAACCACTGAAAATCCGCTGGATTTCAGTGGCTAAAGGGCCAAGAAAAGCTCAATACAAAGGTCTCATGGCATGGCTCAAAACAAGGCTAAATAGAGCATGCAAAAGGGTAGATGACCCCCAACACCAAAAGAACCTTAAACAAACATGAAAAACACTTAAATATGAAGCTTTTTTCAGTTGACAACAAAGCTCAAATAAGCATGCAAATGAGGCTAAGAGAAGGATCAAAACAATGCTTAAAAAGAGGGAAAATGAGTTACCCTTGATGCTAAGCAAAACCAGAAACTTTCTTAGCCAAAAACCAGCCTTTTAAGCTCCAAAAATGTCCTCAAAGAACCTCAGCCCAATGGTGGTAACTTTGATGAAGGATGCCTAGGCAAACTAGAAGCATTTCTTTACTTTCAAGCACTTCTATGCACAAAATGGGCAAGGGAGTGGAGTATATAGAGAGAGGGGTAGAGATTCAGCCCTAGAAGTTGTAGAGAGAGAGAGAGAATTTTTAGAGTGAGAAGCTCCCAAGCTTTTCCAAGAAGATTGTCCCCTTTGAAAATGAGAGATATAGCCTCATATATAGCAAAAAGCAAGAGTTGGTTCGAAATATCTGATTATAGGACAGCTGGAGCTTGTGGAAGATAGCTGGAGGGAAACTATCTGAGCATTCTGGGCTTTCTGGGCATAAGTGGTCGGCCAGCCACTTTTTCTGGTCAGCCAGCTACTTTTTCTGGTTTTTCAGGACAAAAAGTGGTCTCCCGGAAAGAAAGGTGGTCGGCCAATGGCTTCCAAGGCCAAAAGTGGTTTTCTAGATGTCGAAATTGAAGCCCCAGAAGTTAGCTTTCCAATGGAACCAGCCTTGCATCAAAATTCCAACTGTACAAAAAGTTATGCCTGTTTCGGTGAAGCCGCGCAGTTTCGGTCCAACCGGATTGATGCCCTACTTCAACCAACCATATCTCCCCCGTCCGGACTTGGCTTTAGGAGATTCTTGAGTGCAAAATGAAGCCCCGGAAGTAAGCTTTCCAATGGTCATGGCCTCATAACTGAAATCCAAGTATTCAAATGATAGGCCCGATTCCGCGAGGGCTGCTCGACTCTCTCTTAATGGTTCATGCCCATTTTCTCCCCCAACTAGATTTCTTCCCTCTTCTCCTCTTTTCTTTAACTTCAAACCCCTAAGAAAGGTGTTTTGAAAGATTTTTCAAAGATTTCATCTCTCTTTCATTCATTTCCACTTTGTCCTGGCTCGGTTTACTGAAAAGTGCAACATTTGACAAAATGCGAGTCTCAGAGCATCGTAGAAACTTTATTTCAAAAATATTTTGAAAGAAAGGGGTTTAAGGTCTAAAAACCATCCAAAATATCTTTGGTCCAAAATGAGGTGTGAGGTTGGGATTTGACTCTCCTCTTGCCGAAGAAATCGAACCTTTGGCCTGCACATCTTTCATCACCAAGTAAACCACCAGTAGCGCCCAAGTCTTAAGGGCGGTCAAAAATGGGGTGTCTACAGTAGGGTACTTTTAACTTGTTATAACTTTGATTTGAGATATATATATATATATATATATACGGTATTTTCATTATATATATAGATTTCAAGATGTATGAAGATTTGTATGTTATCAAGTGGATTTGATCAAAAAGGGTGGTATCTCATGATTTTTCTTGAAGGGTTTATATATATATATATATGATGATTATGTTATGAATGATGGGAATTGGCCTTTAAATGCCTTAAAAGGGAAAAGCCATAATTTTCTTAAAACCCTAATTTTCAAATTGGTTCAATAAAGGGGTTTAGGTTCAATTGGCCTTCTAATCTTGAAATTGGATGTGTTGACTTGATTTTTATGTTGGAATATGAAATTTGGGAACCTCCTAATACAAAACCTTGAGATGATGATTGGTATGATTTGAAAAATCCCTTTAATGGTGAATGTTTAAATTGTTGGATTGTTGTGAATTGAAACCACCATGGGAAAATTGATATTTGGAAATTCATGCATTATATGCATTTATAATTATACCTTATGACTCGTAATGGTTAACGATTGGAAGGTGTTGGAAGGGGGTAAATAGCGTATGAGTCCGGGTGGTGACTCAGGTTTTGGTTTTGAGTTGTGTATTGTATATTGATATCCACACGAGGAGTCAAGGTGCCCAATTGCCCTGTCTTGTGTATATCGTTGGACAAATGTGGAAAAGGTTTTAGGGTGTTCATGAGCCTACCATTTTTAGAGTCGGCGAATGTAGAAATCATGATTTTGGATGTCCATGAGCCCACCATTTCTGGAATCGACAAATGTGGAAGGAAAAGGTCTTGGGTGCCCATCACCTCACCTTTTTTAGAGTCGGCCAATGTGGGACTACTTACTATAAATCAATCTATATATACGTATGTGTGGTGTAGTGGCTTTAGCTTGGGACGCCATAGCTTATTTACACCCCATGTTTTGGTTGAGGTTTGTTATTGGCATTCCACAGTTTAGCATCATGGCTTTCAAAAGAAAGATACTTACATTTTCTCACCTCTAGCATGGCATGATCATATGTACTTCGATTAACTATATAACTTGTTAATGGCATTTTTTACTGGGCAATTGCTCATCTCAAAACTAACAATCTTTCGGGAGATGAAACTGGGATGATACCAAGGTGATTGGCATTGAGATATATTTTTGGATGGTAGCACGGAGTCTCCTTTATGTGATATATGTTGAACCCTCAGGATATTTTTGTATTGCGAACAAAATTCCACCTTCTGTGTATTCAAGGGCACTTTTTGAAAAGATGTTTGCCTCAGGGCATTTATATTTTATGTTATCTTTTACTCTTTGAACTGTTAATATTGTTTGATGAATGTAATTGAACAATGATGCAACTACTTAAAAAGTTCAATGAATGGGGCAAGCTCGGCCCATTTCTAACAGGTCAGCCCATGGATTTCCCAACAATGAGGTCGGACAGACCGAGAGGTATTGTTGCAGATGTAACGATCTGTTTTGGGTGACCGCTTGAGCGGTCAATCGGTTGCTCGAGCGGTGATGCAAAGCTCCTAATATCTTGCCTATTTGTAGGCGAGACCGCTCAAACGGTAAAGTGCTCACTTGAGCGTAAAAACGAGACTCTTAGTATTTTCACTATAACTCTGCAAAACTTCTAAGACCTTGTGTTTACCGCTCGGTCTCTTTGATTTTGTATACTTTGCTCGAGTGATGGAAAGTTCACTCGAGTAGTCTGTTCGAGACAATACATTTAATAGTCAATCTAAACCGATTTCTCTCTCACTTTTTCACATCTTTTCTCTCTCGATCACTCATTTCCAAAACCCTAACTTTAAAACACTTGATTTTTCATAGTTTCACCCAAGATTCACCTTAGATCTGCAAATAGAGTTGTAGAACAAGCTAGATTTTTAAGGATCTACCAGTTGTTTCGCATTATTGTGGAGCTTAGAGTTGGGTCTTCAGTCCTTATTTTCAATTTTGAGGTGGGCAATGGTAGAGGGCCACAATTTTTGTGGCTCAAATGGCTCAAAACATGCCAAAACGACGTCGTTTTGAGCACAAAACATGCCAAAACGACGTCGTTTTGGCAGTTTTGAGCCATTTGAGCCACACAAATTGTGGCTCTCAAACATTATTCTTTTGAGGTAGGGGTACTTTTAACTTGTTATATCTTTGATTTAATACACATATGTGATATTTTCATTAGTTATCAAGATTTATGAAATGTATTTGTGTAATAAAATGAGTTTGATGAAAAATGGGCTATACCTCATGATTCTTGGAAGAGTTTATGTACATTTTTGATGATTATTATTGTTGTTGATGATGATGATTGGCCTATAAATGATGTAAGAGGGAAAAAAAATCCCAATTTTTCTAAAACCTTAGTTTTCAAATTGGTTCAATAAAGGGAATTTTATTCAATTGACTCTTGAATTCTGAAATTTGGGTGTAGTGGCTTGACTTTGATATTGAAATATGAGATTTTGGAACTTCTTAACAAATAACCATGTGATGGTGATAATTGTGAGAATTCTTTCGATTGTGAATGTTTATATTGTTGGATTGTTGTGAATTGAAAACCACCTTAGGAAAATTAAGATTTGAAAATTCATGCATCATATGCATTTATAAATACACCTTGTGACTTTAAATGTTAATGTTTCGGAAGTATTGGAAGTGAGTAAATACCGTATGAGTTCGAGTTGTGAGTCGGGTTTGGTTTAAGTGGTGTATTGTATATTAGTACCCATACAGGTAGTCAAATTATCCAATGACCCTGTCCTGTGCATATCGCCAAATGAATGTGGAAAACATTTTAGGGTGTTCATGAGCCTACCATTTTTAGAACTGGCAAATGTGGAAAACATGATTTTGGATATCTATGAGCCCGTTGTTTCTGGAGTCGGCAAATGTGGAAGGAAAAGGTCTTGGGTGCCCATCACCTCACCTTTTTTAGAGTCGGCAAATGTGGAACTACTTACTATAAATCAATCTATAGATGCGTATGTGTGGTGTGGTGGCTCTAGCTTGGGACGCCATAGCTTATTTACACCCCATGTTTTGGTTGAGAATTATTATTAGCCTTGCATGTTTTGGCATTTGGACTTAAGAAGGAAATGGACTCAGATTTTGTTATCTTTCCTTTCAACACTTGCATATCATGATCATGTGTATTTCGATCAATTATATAACTTGTTAAATGCATTTCCTACTGGGCACTAGCTCACTCCAAAACTAACCACCTTTCAGGAAATAATGTTGATGCACCACCTCAATGATTGCCTTGGAAAAGATTTTGAACGGGGGCATGGAAGCGCTCTCTCTCTCTCTCTCCCTCTCTCTCGGTTTTATGTTTAAGCCTCGGGCTATTTTATATGGGAATTTAGAATTCCATTTTTCTGTATTCAATGACACCCCTTGAGAAGATATTTGCCTTTTTGGCTCTTTCTTTACATTTATCTCGTCTTTTGAATTATTTTTATTTTGTTGATAGATGTAAATAAACAATGATGTAATCACTAGAATAGTTCAATGGGAAAGAGGTAGTCATGGAATTTATTTTATTATTATTATAGATTTACTCTCTCTCTCTCTCTCTCTCTCATTTCTATATTGGATAAACCAAAGTGAACATGTTTGATTAAGGTAATTTTCCTGGGGCGTTACAATTTGGTATCAAATCTAACCGGGTTTGAATACCTGGAGCACATGAGATGTGGCTTATGCCACAATGGGTTATCATATTGGAATGGGACGTTTGTACTTTGTATGTTTATGTACTTATGTGACTATATGGGTATGGGGTCAAGTTTTTAAGATACGAGTTTCATCCATCACACTTATCCAAGTCCCTATGGAAAGGCACTTGATCAATCTTTTTCCACTTGGAAGTCCTTGAGTGTCGCAGAATGAGTCAGTATCTTAGGAGAATGATCCGTATGTACTCTATGTGTTTATGTGCTTATGTGGATTGTTTTATGTTTAATGAATCTATGGTTAGGGTTGTGCCTATTTGCGTGTGACGCGTGGGTTGCCATGTAGGTGCATGAATTGTGAGTTAATTCCATTCTCTCTTACTCTTGTATAGGATGTTTGGATGTGGCAGATGCCGTGGTAGACCTCGTAGGGGTGGTCGGGGTATTCCTGCCCAATAAGATCTTCCTCTCCAAGAAGAATGGGTAGAAGAAAACAATATGGCCACTCCTCCGGCCCAAGATGCGATGGGGGCACTAGCCTGAGATATGGTTGGGGCTCTTCAAGAGTCCATGGATATACTCCGAGCTGAGCAAGCGGCAAGGACAATAGAAAGAGAAATTTTGATGATTCAGATTTGGTCGGTGTGACACTTCCTCACACCGATCCCTTGGTAATCGAGTTACGCATAAACTGATTCACCGTTGAGCGCGTACTCATTGATCCGGGGAGCACATCAGAGGTTATGTACTACAAGACATTCACCAAACTCGGCTTCTCCGAATCGGATCTCTCTCCGGCTCCTTATCCACTATTCGTCTTCAACGCCAATCCAGAGTACCCGTTGGGGAAAATCACACTACCCGTTCGAGCGGGCTTCCGAACAGTGGATGTAGAATTCTTGGTCGTCAAGCTGCCATCGCCGTACAATCTCATTATAGGGCAAACTTGGTTGCACACCATGTAGGCTGTGTCGAGTACGTATCATCAGCTGCTACGCTTCCCGACGGAACGCGACATTGAGCAAATCCGCGATTCCCAGAAATCGGCAGAAGCATGTTATCTCCTTGCCCCAAAGATACCAAGAGAGATGGAAGTGAATTCTATTGAGGTTTCGAATCGAGAGAGCCTCGATGATGTTGGACGGCTTCCGAGTGAAAAGGCCACGGAAGCCTTGGATCAAGTCGAAATTGCCGGGAATCCTGACAGGTTCTTCATGATCGGTGCCTCCCTGAATGAAGTCGACAGAAAGCAGCTAATTACCTTCTTACTTGGCAACCTAGACGTATTTGCATGGTCACCGTATGAAATGTCGGGGGTAGATCCATCTGTCTCCCAGCATCGTTTAAATGTTGACCCCAAATATAAGCCGATTATACAGAAAAGCCGGCGGTCAGCCGCAGAGCACATTGCCGCCGTTGTTGAAGAGGTTGACCAGTTGCTTGACGCCGGGGCAATCTGGGAAGTGACCTACCCTACATGGCTCTCGAATACTATGGTTGTGAAGAAGAAAAATGGGACTTGGCGTGTCTGCGTTGATTTCACCATCCTAAACAAAGCTTGCCCCAAGGATTGGTTTCCCCTCCCCAGAATAGACCAACTTGTAGATGCGACGGCACGTCATCAGCGTATGAGCTTCCTCAATGCCAACAGAGGCTACCATCAGATTGCCATGCACTCGGAGGACCAAGACAAAACTGCATTCCTCACCCCAAGAGGGACCTATTGCTATAAGGTTATGCCTTTTGGGCTGAAAAATGCAGGGGCAACTTACCAAAGACTAGTCATAGCCATGTTCAATGAGCAACTCGGCCACACTATGGCAGTGTACATTGACAATATGGTGGTCAAGTCCAAAGAAGAGCAAACTCATCTAGCCGATCTGAAAGCGACATTCGGCACTTTATGCAAATACAGGATAAAGCTGAACGCTTCCAAATGCACGTTTGGGATCGGCTCGGGCCAATTCTTGGGTTACATCGTCAACCACCGAGGAATTGAAGCAAACCTGAGGCAAATCACAGTAATCCTGGAACTCGGCTCCCCCCAATCAGTCAAGGAGGTTCAGAAGTTGATGGGGATGGCCGCCGTACTCAACAGGTTCATCAGTCGTTCCACGGATCGCTATCGACAATTCTTTCACACCCTACGGCAGGGTAAAGCTTTTGAATGGACCTCTAAGTGTGAAGCCGCTTTCAACGGTCTGAAGACTTATCTCCGATCAGCTCCACTATTGACAACACCATTGGCAGACAACCTGCTCATTTTATATCTAGCCGTCTCCGACCGGGCCGTCAGCGCCGTACTGTTAAAGGAAGAGCTTGGGGAGCAGCGACCCGTATATTATGTGAGCAAGGCAATGGTTGACACCGAAACACGTTACCTTTCGTTGGAAAAACTCATCCTAGCCCTTGTCATGGCAGCAAGAAAACTGATGCATTACTTCCAAGGGCATAGCATTGGGGTACTAACAGATTATCCCCTCTGGTCAGTACTACGTAGTGCAGAAGCATCAGGGTGCGTTTCAAAGTGGGCACTCGAACTCGGCCAGTACGATATTCAATTTTTGCCTAGACCCTCAATCAATGGGCAAGTGCTTGCTGATTTTGTGGCCGAATTCACGGGGGGTCTTGCTGACTTCATGCCTGAACAAATTCAACCCAAGCCAAACTGGAGAATTTATGTTGGGGACATTTGGCAGTTGTATTGCGACGGGTCATCCAACCAACGGGGCAATGGAGCCGAGGTAGTGATCATGTCTCCCGACGGAGCAATAATTGAGCAGGCCGTCAAACTCGACTTCGAAGCATCGAACAATGAGGCCGAATACGAAGCCCTGCTAACCGGCTTGCGGAATACACATCTGTTGGGTGCTCGGCGTTTGCTTGTATTTTGCGATTCAAAACTGGGGATCAATCAGCTAAAGGGGGAGTGCGCGGCCAAAAACGACCGCATGACAGCTTACATAAAAACGACAAATTCCTTGCTGGCAAAATTTGACCACCATGAATTGAACCAAATAACCCGTGACCAGAGCACACATACAGATGCCCTGGCCTGCCTAGCCTCCACCATCAACTCAGAGATTAAACGGACCATTGAAGTTGGTTTCATCCCAATTCTGAATTCGAAACCCCATCCGTGCAAGTCACGTTTGGGCCAAATAAGACTTCGGATTCAGAGCGCCCTTTGTGGATATCACGATTGGCCAAGACAAAAAGCCTCCGAATTTGGAGCCCCATCCGTGCAGGTCACATTTGGGACGAATAAGATGCCGAATTCAGAGTGCCCTTCGCAGATATCACGATTGGCAAAGACAAAAAGCCTCCGAATTCGGAGCCCCATCCGTGTAGGTCACGTTTGGGACGAATAAGACTCCGAATTCGAAAAGCCTCCGAATTCGGAGCCCCATCCCTGCAGGTCATGTTTGGGCCAAATAAGAATCTGGATTCGGAGCTCCCTTCGTGGATATCACGATTAGCCAAGACAAAAGCCTCCGAATTCGGAGCCCCATCCGTGCAGGTCACGTTTGGGCCAAATAAGACTCCGAATTCAGAGTGCCCTTCGTGGATATCATGATTGGCCAAGACAAAAAGCCTTCAAATTCGGAGCCCCATCCGTGCAGGTCACGTTTGGGACGAATAAGACTCCAGATTCGGAACGCCCTTCGTGGATATCACGATTGGCCAAGACAAAAAGCCTCCAAATTCGGAGCCCCATCCATGAAGGTCACTTTTGGGACAAATAAGACTCTGGATTCGGAGCGCCCTTCGTGGATATCACGATTGACCAAGACAAAAAGCCTCTGAATTCGGAGCCCCATCCGTGCAGGTCACGTTTGGGCCGAATAAGACCCCAAATTCATAGCGCCCTTCATGGATATCACGATTGGCCAAGACAAAATGCCTCTGAGTTTGGAGCCCTATCCGTGCAGGTCATGTTTGGGCCGAATAAGACTCCAGATTCAGAGCGCCTTTCGTGGATATCACAATTGGCCAAGACAAAAAGCCTCTGAGTTCGAAGCCCCATCTATGCAGGTCACGTTTGGGCCGAATAAGACTCCGAATTCGGAGCGCCCTTCGTGGATATCACGATTGGCCAAGACAAAAAGCCTCCGAATTCGAAGCCCCATCCCTACAGGTCACGTTTGGGCCGAATAAGACTCCGGATTCGGAGCGCCCTTCGTGGATATCGCAATACACGGTGAAAATTAAAGCATACAAACATTCAAAATGAAATGCTTCACTAAGATTGAGCCGGTAAAAACTATATACACATTAAAGCATGCAAACATTCAAAATGAAATGCTTAATCACGTTGAGCCGGCACGAACTGTATTTCATTAAATGCTTAAAGCATGCAAACACTTAAAACAGAGTATTTTATTAAATTAACAAATAAATACATAGTTGACGCCCAATCTGCGTTGGAGCGTTTACAATATGTTCAATTCTATTCACCGTCACCTTCGTCATCGCTCTTCTCAATTTCGAAAGCGCCAAAAGGAAAGTGATGGCGTTGGTATAATGGCAACGCCGATTCAATTCCGGCTTCTTGGAGAGCCTTTGCGGCTTGAAGAGCCTTAATCCACCCGTGCCTAAAGCCTCGGTTCTCGCATCGGCATACCTTCTCTGCGAGTTTCTCCTTGGTCTTTTCTATCTTGACTTTTTGGCCGTCATGGAAGCCTTTTTCATAATCCATGGACCTAACATTCTTTACTGCAAACACAATTTCCGTATCTATCTAGGCCCGATGCCTATTGATCCATGCCACAGCCACTCCATGAACTAACGATATTCGGCTTTCGAAGTTCATACATTGGCTTTAGCAAGGGCAGATTTATTAGTCTGATCGGCCAAATATCTAGGCCTGATGCCTATTGATCCATGCCACAGCCACTCCATGAACTAACGATATTCGGCTTTCGAAGTTCATACATTGGCTTTAGCAAGGGCAGATTTATTAGTCTGATCGGCCAAATATCTAGGCCTGATGCCTATTGATCCATGCCACAGCCACTCCATGAACTAACGATATTCGGCTTTCGAAGTTCATACATTGGCTTTAGCAAGGGCAGATTTATTAGTCTGATCGGCCAAATATCTAGGCCTGATGCCTATTGATCCATGCCACAGCCACTCCATGAACTAACGATATTCGGCTTTCGAAGTTCATACATTGGCTTTAGCAAGGGCAGATTTATTAGTCTGATCGGCCAAATATCTAGGCCTGATGCCTATTGATCCATGCCACAGCCACTCCATGAACTAACGATATTCGGCTTTCGAAGTTCATACATTGGCTTTAGCAAGGGCAGATTTATTAGTCTGATCGGCCAAATATCTAGGCCTGATGCCTATTGATCCATGCCACAGCCACTCCATGAACTAACGATATTCGGCTTTCGAAGTTCATACATTGGCTTTAGCAAGGGCAGATTTATTAGTCTGATCGGCCAAATATCTAGGCCTGATGCCTATTGATCCATGCCACAGCCACTCCATGAACTAACGATATTCGGCTTTCGAAGTTCATACATTGGCTTTAGCAAGGGCAGATTTATTAGTCTGATCGGCCAAATATCTAGGCCTGATGCCTATTGATCCATGCCACAGCCACTCCATGAACTAACGATATTCGGCTTTCGAAGTTCATACATTGGCTTTAGCAAGGGCAGATTTATTAGTCTGATCGGCCAAATATCTAGGCCTGATGCCTATTGATCCATGCCACAGCCACTCCATGAACTAACGATATTCGGCTTTCGAAGTTCATACATTGGCTTTAGCAAGGGCAGATTTATTAGTCTGATCGGCCAAATATCTAGGCCTGATGCCGATCGATTCGTGCCGCAACCACTCCATAAACTAATGATATTCGGCTTTCGAAGTTCATACATTGGTTGAGGCCAGGACAGATTGATTAATCTGATCGGCCAAATATCTAGGCCCGATGCCGATCGATCTGTGCCGCGGCCACTCATGAACTAATGATATTTGGCTTTCGGAGTTCATACATTAGCTGAGGCAAGGGCAGATTTTATTAATCTGATCGGCTATTTGATGAGGATAAATTATTAAATTGCCTAGTTATCTAATTGGCAAGCGTACACGAATGTTTTATCCAAAGTAGCAAAAAGCAATACTATTCATCAATAGCAAAATTAAGCACAAATAATAGCAAAATGCAAAGGAAATTTTCATTCGTAAATTGGGCACAGACTGTAGCCATTTTACATGTGAAAACAACTAAACAAAAAGCTACAAGTTTGCATGGAAATGCCTAGCAAAAATTTAAAAAATTATAGCCATTTTACACATAAAAACTACTACACGAAAAACTGCAACAATACATTCAAAATCTCTAAACAAAAACAACTAAAGTGTCGCCCTAATCAATCATCGGAGTCAGACTCCAACAGTTCAACATCCACTTGCTCATATGGAATTGGCATAGCTAATGTCACATTAGGAGCAGCAAGGGCTTTGAGCCAGCCGTGTTTGAATCCCCGACTCTCAAATTTGGGGACTTCTTCTACATAATTTGCGAGGGCAGCGCTTTGCCCAGCCTCGTACGCCTTGGAAGCCTCAACCTCGATAGGGTGTTTCTTCGCCCTTCGCTCGGCCTCCTGATTTGTCTGCACAACCCATTCCAACTTGTCATTTCGGGTTTGAGTCGTCTCCTCCTCGATAATAGGCAAGGAAGGCTCAACATCGGCGACGGGTGGCACTTTAGATCGAATGGCCTCTACTCTCCGCCGCGCGGCCAATCTTTCCGCGTTTTTCTTTTTGGCGAGTTGTGTAAGTGACAACCCGGCCATGTCTTCATCATATGTACCGGGAAGGTCTTCTAAACCAGTAAAGATGTCGTCAAAGGGAAGGTTCCCTCGGCCTGAAGTGGACAGAGGATTGGCTGAATTGAGGCCGGCTTCCTCAAAGGCCAACTTCAAAGCCTCGTCTACTTCGGCTTCGGACTGGTCTAACTCTTCAGCGACCTCAGCTACTTCCGCCCGCTCCGAGTCGGATCCGTCGAAACCAACTTGTCGCAAGTTTTTAAAGTTGGTTAAAACAAGAGCCGTTAGAGACTCTTCACCCGTCGGAATTAGGACGTTTTTTGCCGCCAAAAACGTCGTATACGTCGGCTCGTATCGAAGAAGAATGTGGGCAGCCCTTCCTTGTTTCTAAAGACTTGGACGACCGAAGTATTTGAGTGCGACTTTAATTTCCATAAGAACGTCGTTGTCGGTTGAAATCAAAACTTTCTTCAAATCGTTTCCTGCACAAGCAAAATCATGAGACCACAAAAATAATGCCTTGAAAATATAAGGAAAATAAACTCAAGGAGCTATACGGCCACCTGGTTCGCCCCTTCGTCGAGGAATAGGATCTAGGCGGTCCTCGCCTTCGCCGAATTCCCAGTTGCCTCGGACAACGACCATGACATCATCGACTCGCTTGCCAGAGCTGGAAAGCATAGTCACTAATTAATGGTCGGTGTCCTTGGCCCTAAGGAAGTAGTGTCCATGCCGGCCAGAAGACTTGGCCAAGGCATAACAATGCCAAATAGCAGGTATGTCGAGATTAATCCTAAGGTAACGGTTTAACTCTATTATCCCCATTACGATTCTAAAAAAGTTGGCATTGGGTTGGGAAGGGATTAGACCCCAATGGCGAAGGACAGCCCTAAGGAATGGGTGAAGGAGAAAACAGACTCTGCCCTCTGCGATTGATAAGAGAGGGAAGACGATTGTGTTTTCATCAGCCCTCTCCATATCAAAGGTGCCATCAGTCACAAGTGACAGACAGACGTCATCAGGAATAGAAAAATGGCGTCGAAAGCCAGAGACTCGATCCGTGGAGGGGAGGTCTTTCAAATGCTTTTCCATTGTCGTCAGCCTATAGGAGTATGCTAAACTAAAAACAAACCAGGAAAAGGGATTCAAAGCAAAGAGGAAGAAAACTTACAAGAGACTGAGAGGACAACGAAGGATAAAGGGAAGTTATAGAGGTGAGTCGGAAGGCAGTCCAAAAACTTCAAGCATCCAAAAATGTGTATGTATTCGAAAAGATGACCAAATTTTAAATCACAATAAATAGAAGCATACGAAGGGGCGGGAAGTTCAAATGACGATCGAAAGGCGTGTGCTCTGACATCCGCGTTGGAATGAGGTTAGCCGCCGAATTTCGGCTCTGACTTTTCGAGTTCGAAACCAAACACACCAGCTAACTGTCGTTAGTGGAGTGTTTGGGGGGCAATTGTGGGGGCCGAATATCGGGGCACATAAAGAGGCCGAATAGTTGTTCCCGGAGAGCCGAGATGCGTATATCGCATTCGGCCCCATCTTATATATATAAATCCGACAGTACCCTATTCGGCCAAATAACCAGTCGAGTCAGGGGCCGAGTGAAAAGCGGTATACAACAAAAAGAGCCAAGTAAATAGTTATACGACGAATTGAAGATGGGCCTAGCCCTGAAGCCTAAGAAAGAAAAAGATATAAATAGAAGAACATCATCCAGAGAGAGGTATGTGGGAATTAGTATGCTTAACTTTAGATACAAACAATTTAAGAGAGTATACACTGACTTATCCGTCAGAGTGCTAATTTCGGCACCCCCAACCGGAGTGTTCATTCTTTTTTAGGTTACTAGCTGAGGATCACGAGCGTCCCCCTGGATCCAGAGAGTATTTCCAAACCACTTCACCACAATGATACATAACATCACTCATAGTCATTCCCAGGACTTTAATTCAACCTTACCAAGTCAATCATTGACATTTTGGTTCTGATTAAAAGAATTGAGCATAAAAAGCATTTTTTTTTTATCAGCTAAAAAAAACTTTATTAATAGCATCAAACATATAAACATATGGATAACATTAATAAAACGAAGGCAAAGAGCAGAAAGCATCACAGAGCTTCCCTTCATTCATCCTAACTAGGTTGGCACCAAGAGAAACACCCTATCATATGTTAGCTCAAACCAAAGGGTTGGTGAGAAACCAAGCCCAAAAAACTAAAAAACACCAGTAAACCACCATCAGCAGCAGCCCAAAAAAAACATTTTCCTTTGTTGCCAAGTTTGTATAGACTAAGGATTTAAACTAATCTATCAAGTAAAAGCTGCCTCAGTTAAAGAATTTAAAAATAACTTTAGTTTTAAAAAGTCAAGTAATGTTTTCCACAGTTGACTAACTCTTATCCTCACTAAACAAGGTGAAATCCGGGGGCATTGGAAGAGAGTTCTGCCCGTGACTTTGGTACATAAGCACTCTTAGCAACTATGGCTGCACATTTGGCACTGGTTGTGCCAAATGCATGGCCAATTGCCCCACTGTTAGGAGAAAACACCTTGAACTAGTCTCGCTAGCTCACCCAACCTCCTGTGTGTGGATTCAAAAGTTGGGTTAATGAACCACTCTACCTACATTTCCTTGCACAAACCCAAAAGTTAGATTTCTTAGGATATAGACAGACTCAACTACAATTACTTTTCTCTAGTAAACACATGTCTCGCCTGAGTTCCCTGGCCCATTAGCGCCATTATAGGTTCATAAAAGGATTGAACTGATGGCGAAGGCCTAAAACTCTTACTACCTTGCTTACTACTCAGACTAGGCTGATTATTTCATGCCATTCTTTGCGCGGAAAAGGTGATTGCTACCTTCCACTTGCCTAGCAACAGGTGGTTGATAAACACTCATTCTATCCAAAACAGATATTGCCCACATTTCTATAGATCCCACTAGTTGTTAGCATAACATTTCAAGCACACCTCCCCAAGGGTTCAAGGTTTGTGAAGTTGTGGTGATGATTATTGGTAGTGGTTCTAACCAGATTCGACTTGTCTATCCAATACTGTGGACTTGATCGTGTGCTTAGGATACACCCTAACTCTAAGATAAGCCATTGTGTTGGCCTTCAACAATATTCAGGCCAATTCTTACTCTGGCTTCCCAACAGGATGATTTTCTCCATTTGAAGGTTGGCCACCAAGAAGATGAAGCCCTATAGACTTGCCTCTGGCAAATTTAAATTAGTTTCCTCTTCAGCACCCTTCTTAGGATGTTCATTCTCCCCATGATGTTTTGTTCTCATCATTATTTTGGTTAACACACAAAACAAGGCCCATCGAGCTTGTCAAAAAATATGTGTTGGCTTTTTGGTAATTTGGAGGTTAAAAATATAATTTTAAGTGTGCCAGTAAGGATTGAGTAATCATTTCATATTCAAAATAAGTAAAAATACTTATCGAACGATTGTGCAAAATGTTCTTTTGCCTCAATGAATGAAACTTTATTGCTTGTCTTAAAGTGAGAAACAATTAATTGTGAGAGTACTTAATGTATAGCGAATGTAGTAGAATGGAAAGGAGAGACTGAGATAAAAACTAATGCAATCAATTAATTAAATAAGCCAATTACATAATTGTTAGCTTATCACTTCTCTTGTTTCGAAGGTGAACTATCGAAACCAAGTTACAATAGTGTAAAACTATGATTATTCCTAATGCAAGTAAATGAACAAACTGCAAGTAAAAGTAAGAAAATTGCAAAAGTTGTTGATTTGTTCGGAGTCCTTTCTCATTCCATCCTTCAACTATTTAGAGGCTTCCTCATACTTTCACTACAACAAATTACACTTTCGGCGACTAAATGTTTAGTCGCCAAAAGTCATTTCTTTAGTCGCCAAAGATTTTTACCGACTAAAATTCTTGGCCGCCCGCTTGGTTGTTGACTAATTGTTGGCAAAAGAATTGGCGACTAATTTTTTTTTAGTCGCCAAAAGTCGCCTATTGGCTACTAAAAAATTAGTCGCCCAAAAGAAAATATTTAGTCGCCAAAAAAAAATATTTTTCATCTTCAGTTTTTTAGCTACTAATTTTTTAGTCACTAAAAACGTGACACTCCTATTTGGTTACCAATTTTTTAGTCGCTAAGAACATGACACTCTTGTTTGGCTACCAACTTTTTAGTCGCTAAAATCATAGTGCTCCTTTTTAACTACTAATTTTTTAGTCGCTAAAAATTTTTATTTATTTTTTGGCTACTAACTGTTTAGTCGCCAATAAGTTCCTTTTTTATTTTTTGGCTACTAAATGTTTAGTCACCAAAAGCTTTATTTATTACTCCTTCCGTCCCAAAATATTAGCCCCTTATTCCATTTTTCATTGTCCCAAAATATTAGTCCCTCTTCAAAAATCAAGTACAAAAATAATATAAATTTCCTATTATGCCCTTCTTTTAAATTAATAAACAATATAAAAAATATAATTATGACATTGATATTTTCAAAAAATATATTATCAAAAGGATAATTTTGGAAAATCAACTTTTTTAAAGTGCAATAATTGTACTACCAAAAAAAGTTGAATTCCCCAAAATAGACCATTATTTTGGGACGGAGGGAGTAAATTTTTTTTTTTTAAATGCACAAATTGAATATTTTCATTCATTTCTAAATTATATGCATTCCATTATCAATGCAACCTGTAACTTGTACATATACAGAATAATACATCTATTAATTATAATCTAAATCCATTATTAATAATACCCATTTCATTATCAACTATCCAAAAACAAATCCATACCAACCAAATATAATCCATCTAAATTAAATATTACATACAAAAATACTAGATTTCCAAAACAGAGGATTGTACAAAAATAAATGTCTTCTATGTATAGAACAAATGCTCTTCGCACACAAAAATAAATATCCACAATAGTCCACGCAAAAGCAATCTGTAAAAAAAAATAAAATAAATAACCATTAGCACTTATTCAATAAAAATGCCATTTCAAATTATAACAATCAATGTTAAAACAGCTACGTGCTTCAATGTAGTAATCATGCAGCATGTAAGAATTTAATCAAGCAGCCTAATTAATACTGTTGCTTTCATTATGTCAACAGGGGTTTTGATATATTTACACACAAACACATATAATAAAGCTTGACTTTCAAATGGGAGGTGCAGAGATGACTAGTATTCACCTTATTTCTTAAATATTGGGAAGAAACTTCAATTGAAATATTTAAAAATAAGTTGCTTCAGCTGTACTTTCCACTTGCTCAATTAAAACATCAAAAAAACAAAACAAAAAAGCAAACAAATGCTTCACATCAGCTTTATAACTGAAATTTGGGTGACAAGTGAAAGCACGAGAAAACACCAAGTTCAGAGAGAAAGAAAAGAAACCACCAAGGCAAGAAAGTAAAAGCAAGTGAATTACGAGGTGGAATTTTGCCAATTTTGAATGCATAAACTCTCCAATATGCTTAAAAACCAAATTTAAGATATAATTTGCCAACCAATATAAAATTGAAGGCACCAGTAAGAAGAATTCACCTCACATGCAAATTTCCAAAGATAGCCAATAAATTTCAACTCCTTTGAACATACGGCAAACCAACATTGTAAAGGTATCAATAAAAATAAAATAAAAAATAAAAAAAGAGCACCCCAAATTCCTTTTGATGTAGACTTAATATGAACTATATCCAAAGCTTCCTGAAGAGTGAAAAAAGACATGATGACGTTCATATATAAATCAACTTCTCTGTGTTACAAAGCAACAAATTGTAAAGAATAAATTGCATCCTTCCCTTTCTTTAAGCTAATTATACTCTTAAACCAATCTCCAGAACCCATTACTGATTAAATTGTAGAATTTAACTTAATAAACCCCCGCAGTAAGGTACAATTCTTTCTTCTAATTGAATTATTTGTCAAACTAGAGTTCAATTTCTTCTTTTTTTGTCATTCAAAGGAAGAACCAAGCTAAGTCGCTAGGGTCAGGTATGTGCCTCATGTTTCACCATTCTACTCGATCAAGGTACATAGCTCTAGTTAAACCACATGTCACCATTTATTTTCCATCTATCTCAAGCCAGTTTAGTTTTGGCCTGTCTTCCCTTGCCAATAATTACCATCAATATGAACAATGTCACTTTTCCATATGGATATAGTTATTGGTTATTGGTCAACAATTTCAAAAAACATTCATAAAAATTCATAAAAATTTCAAACAAGCCCAACAATTTCTAACAAGTGAAAAACATTCATAAACATTCATCTATAAGCAAACTTGTTCAGCTGTGATTTGACTTGGGATAATCCTATTGATGAACAGGTTTTCATCATGTATCAAAATTGTGGTCACTCGAAAAGGCCAAAGTACATCTCAAAACTGTCAGCCAACCGCGTATTTCAAACAATTTGCATCTTACCACCTCAGTGTTCCATACAGTTCCATTTGAGAACGAGAAAAAGTTATAAAAATAAAAGTGTTAGGAAATGTGCTCAACAAATATATACCAAGCTATCCAACAAGAAGGCATGACAGTGTTACTTAACCGTCTAAATAGAAGTTTATCTTCCATACATGTGCTTATATGCACATTGAACAAGAAGAAAAAATTAATTAACAAAGAGCATTCCAACCCAATTCATAACTGAGCTTAGAGAAACTCCAGGAGAGTAGGCAACCCCAATTTTTATTAAAATGCTATGCCTACCTTTAATAGTGTGTTCATCCTTTTGCTGAAAGTAATGGATAAACGTTGAAAGTTCTATCTGCTCAGGAACAAATTTTATTTCGGTTAATTACACTTTTTAACCTCTATAATTTGACTTAAATTTCACTTTGATTCTATAGTTTTAAATTGCACAGTTTGAAGAGTTCCTACAATATATGCTTCTTCTCTATAAGTGAAGAGTTCCTACAGAAATTATGGTCATACAAAAAATTGGTATTTAAGCAGATGGCACATAACCTAGTAATGTATTCTTTATACAGTACAAACAACATGAAGGGAAAGCAGATTAACAGGTTGTATTTCATTAAAGAATGGCATATAGTTACACTATATCTAAGCACATTACAATCTCTGTGCAGTTGTGATTTTGAGATCAAATTTTTACAATAATAAGTTTGATATCCTTTACCTATACATATGTTACGTCAATGATGAGATAGAAAATCAATTATCCATCATTATTTGCCCCGTTGATGCCTAATCCTTTATTACTTCATTGTCCTTCACTGGCGGCAAACCAGAGCAAATAAGGAAGAGTATTATCACAGAGAGAGAGAGAGAGAAAGAGATAGGATGAGCCCAGCATGCATATAAAACTCCCTTTTTTTATAAGCAGAAGATTACCTCAACAATGTGACGAACATCACAAGAAGCATGGATTTGCCCAGTATTAACATATGACTGAGCATTCTCTTCAATATTCTCCAACCTGCAATTACACAGTTCAATATATTTCAAGTTGTTCGAGGTAAGGATGTTCCTAATTCTCTTATTTTCGTTATGCTTGATCATCTTTCAGAAGAGAGAACTGAGCTATAAATTGGTATGCTCCATTCATTCAAATGCGTGGCATATGAAATTACTAAGAAATAAAGACTAAAAAGCATTTACAGAGGTTCACAGTTGCTCCACTTCAACATATGGTTCTGTGTTGTTAAAGAACTAGTGTACAAGGTCAAAGTTTTATGTTCTGAAATTCAACTTTCTGATGTTAAATTGAATGTGAGATCATATTAGGCACCTCTAATGAATTTATGGATTTGATCCATCAAATGAATACATGTTATTATGTCATGAGACTCAAAACTGTGATCCCTATAATGAAAATTGCACTGTTGAAAAATTAGGGCACAAGGTCAAAGTTTTTTGTTATGAAATTCAATTTTCTGAGGCAAATTTGAATGTAAAATCATAATAGGAACCTCTAATGAATTTATGGATTTGATCCATCAAATGAATACATGCTATGTCATAAGATTCATAACTGCCATTCCTATAATGAAAATTGCACTGTTCTTTTATTTCCCATTATCTGTGTAATAGTATTTGTGCCTTTGTCATTCAAATCATCACACCTTTTCCTTAAGGATATGTACCCTTTTTCAGGTTATTAGGGAGCATTAAAGCCTTTAGTTAACAAATTGCTTGAAATGAACAGATTGGAGTCAAATGATGCTAGATGGATAGGTTCAACTGTGGATCCACTTGAGTTGATTGTACAGGGTTCAGTTGGGAGGCTGAGTCACCACACACACATGCCTAACCAGAAATCAGCCCCATTAAATTTTACACATCTTTCGCGTTGGAAAAAGAAAGTTCAACAATTGAAAAATACTCAACTTGATTCAACGAAGCCTTAATTCCAAGTACTACAAGTCCCCTACAATCCTTCTTCTATGGTCAGATATATCCAGAGCAAGATTCTAATAATCATTTTAACGAAGTTTACATATTACTCCAATGTTCAACTGCTTTGAAAGGAAAATAGAAAATTGAGGAATAATCTTTTACTTACTGATGAAGGTGGGTTAGGTAATTAGAGATGTATACAAACATATGAATTACATTAACATAGCAGCTTTAGAAGTTGGATTGAAGAACAGCACAGCTACAAAAGTAGATTAGATTTTTGAGATGCCTAAGAGACATTTTATCAAACAGTTTGAAGGCAAGGAAAAAAAACAAACAAACAAACAACAAACAAATAAACAAATTGAAAAGCCATAACAACTTCCCAAACCAACAATTCATGGAGGGCAACGAACCATTAGATTTTAATGGGTTTTGATTTATATGTATGGACATATATATATACACACACAAAGAAGACTAGAAGAGGAAGAAATAGAGAGGGGTGTGAGGATGATTCTGGAAATTTTCCTGGAAAGTGGAAAGAAAGAGAGAGCTTTCAAAATGGAGACTTTGAGAGAGAGAGAGAGAGAGGGAGAGAAAGAGGTACCTCAGGCTCGGACAAGGGTTTGCATTGCATGAGCTGTGCAATCTGCTCATCGAGATTCCCATGGGTATTCGAGGCGACTAGATCTACACTCATCTTCTGGATTATATACAGGAAACGATTTCAATGAAGAAAAATAGTGATGGTTTTATCGATACCCAGAAAAATGGTGTAGAAGAAGACCTAATCACCAACCTAGATTTTGGGTCAATATGCGAACTGCACAGAGAGAAAGAGAGCTCGCATTCGGTGCTCCAATTGTCGGCGACCGTGATGAGGAGCGGCGGAGGCATGGCTGGCGGAGCGGCGGTGAGAGAGGGAGGGGAGAAGAGCAGCGGAGAGGTAGAGACAGAGGGAGAGGGAGAGGTACAGAGAAACGTTGAAGAGAGAGAGACAGAGGCATTGGTCTGTTGTCTGGGAACCAAATATATATATAAATATATATTACAGCATTACCGACTAAATATTTTTAGTCGCCAATTCATTTTATAAAATCCCTCCAAAATTTAAACTGTTTGGCTCCAAAAATTTTTGGTTTTTGGCGACCAAAAAGATAAATAATAATTTTTTATATTTTCATTCGGCGACGAAACAATTTTAGTAGCCAAAAATTCAATATATGGTGACTAAAAATTTTTTTTGTCGCTGAAACTAAGTTTTTGGCGACCAAAGTTTGGTCGCCAAAGATAAAAAAAGTAATTTTTTACTTTTCATTCGGTGACTAAATGCTTTTAGTAGCCAAAACTCAATATATGACGATTAAATTTTTTTTTTTGTCGCCAATTCTGAAATTTTTAGTGACTAATTGTTTTTTCATTGCCAATAATCAATATACGCTGACTAAAAAAAATTAGTAGCTAAATATTTTACTTTTGCCGACTAAAAAAATTATTAGTCACCAATTTCCCAACTTTTGGCCAATAAATTTTTTTTAGTCGCCAATTTTAGTCGCTAAATGTGCATTTTGTTGTAGTGTTTGTTTAATTTATTAATTCATTACAATTAATACCAATTAATATTCATGTTCTAATTTATATTAATGTTGTAATTTCATTACATTCTTTTTTTTATATTCATTTTAATTATTTATTTCTATATTTCTTTTCTTTATTATTATTATTTTTTTCTTTTTTCTTTTTTTTTCTTTTTTTTTTCTCCTTATTTTCTTTTCTCTCCTTTCTTTTTTTTCTTCTCTTAATTGTTTTTATTCTCTTCTTTCCTTATTTTTTTTTCTTCTCTTAATTTTTTTTCTTTTTCTTCATTTTATTTTCTTTTCTTCTCTTCTTACATATTAATTATTTCCTTTTTTTTTATTATCTATTATTTATTTTATTTTATTTATTTATTTCCTTTTTGTTTTTCTTCTCTGTTCTCCTTTGTCACCTACGACAGTCGAAACCCTAGAAATGGCTTGATTTCCGGCGATGTGCTAAAATCCAATAATCGCACCAGCAACGGAACGACCCCTTGAGCCACCGCAATCAACACGAAAGAGAGAGAGAGCTCTAGTTCTGGTTCTGGTTTTGGTTTGTGAGTGAGAGTGAGAGTGAGAGAGAGAGAGAAAGAGAGAGAGAGATGTTGATGAGCTCCTTGCTGTGTTGGGTTACAAGGTAAAGGCCTCAAATATGGATGACGTGCTGTGATGACCCTTCATCGTCACTTCTTTCATTGTCGAAAATCACTTCTCTCCACTGAAAATCACCTCTCTCTTTTCATGAGAGGAAGAGAATGAGTGTGTTTTGTTTATATACCTGGTACACTTGTAATAACTTGAAAGTGTGAAAGGCATTTAACTCTTTGGTATTCAGCTTGTTGCTTAAACTGAAAAAATAAGCACCTCCTCCCCCACTCAACCAAAAAGCTAATTTTCCACTTATAAAAGCTATAATCTACACCCATTAAGCTACACCAAACACTTAGAAATAATTTAATTTAAGTCAAAAGCTGAGTTAAGCTGTTTTTAAGCTGTGCCAAACATGGATATAATCATGCATAACCTCTTTCTCTCTAGATAAAATTTTTATATTTTGTCATTTCTCATACTTCTCTCTCCATTTTGCTTTTTTACTTGTGACAAATTTTAAATATATTAATTAAGTGTTATATTTGATCTCTATTATCACTACAAGAAAATACATTTTTGGCGACCATTTTTGGCTACCAAAAAAAATTTGGTCGCCAAAAGTTACGGAATTGGCTACCAAAATAACATTAGTCGGCAAAAGTCAACTTTTTAGCTGCTAATTTTTTTTAGTAGGGGAATGTTGATTATTGGCGACTAAAAAAAATTTAGTAGCTAAAAATATTACAATTGGTGACTAAAAAAATTTTTAGTAGCTAAACATATCACAATTGGCGACTAAAATAAATTTTAGTAGCCGTAGAGCTACTTTTAGCTACTAAATTGTTTAGTAGCCAAATGAATTTTAAAAATTTATTTTTTATCTTTGGCGACCAAATTTTGGTCGCCAATAGTTTATTTTCAGCGACGATTGGAAAGTTTAGTCGCCGTAGGTAGAGGTTTGGCTACCAAAATCTTTAGTCGCTGATTGTAAAATAAAAAATTATTTTTTACCTTTGGCGACTAAAATTTTAGTCGCCAATAGTTTATTTTCAGCGACGAAAAACAATTTTAGTCGTCGTATGTAGAGATTTGGCTACCAAAAGATTTAGTTGCCGATTGTAAAATAAAAAATTATTTTTTACCTTTGGCGACTAAATTTTAGTTGCCAATAGTTTATTTTCAGCGACAAAAAACAATTTTAGTCGCCGTAGGTAGAGATTTGGCTACCAAAAGCTTTAGTCGCCGATGGAAAACAAATTGGATGGCTAAGATCAGTTAAACAACCAACGGGTGAGATCAATACCTCTCCAATGAAATATTAGGGTCATCTCTTCGTTTCAGAAGATGAAGGGTTGAGGAGTCCAGCTGCGTTGCCGTCCCGCCGCCGCTCCTCCTTGCGTTCGCCGGCAACCAGAGCACCTCCACCTCCTCCTCCGCCATCGCCATTGTGACTACTGCGACCACCACTGCCTCCGCTACCACCTCCGTCGATGCCCTCTTTTCACGCCGCCGCCTCCTCCTCCTCCGCCGATCTTCACAGATCCACCGCCACCACCGCGAGATCCAGAGGCTTCAAGGCTGAGAATAACTCTGCTCCATTGATGCTCCGTCTCGCGTATGCTCTCTCTCTCTCTTTCTCTCTCTCTATATATAAGTATATATATATTCTCTCTCTCTCTCTCTCAATCTTTCTCTCTCTCTCTATATATATATATAAGTATATATATATATTTATATGTATATATGATGAGTTTGAGAAACCTCTTCGAATATACATATGTATTTCAAGCGTCTTAATGATCGTAAATACTAAGCAAGAGATACTAAATAAAATAAACTTTTATCTTAAATTTGCTTCAATATGCTAACAACCTTCATGAAGGTTAAAAAAGACAGTAATAACATGATTCTTATACTCCCAAAAACTGATGTATTCTAATTTAAATACAGTTCATACCATATTAACATGTTTTGTTCTTCATACTTTACAAATGAAAAATATATAACACTTTCTAGATCTAATAATATGTAACAGATATGATTAACTGATGATTAAAAAAAATATAAAAGAGAAAATTATTTTAAATATTCTAAAAGACTGCCACACTGTTGATTTTAAAAAGTAAATATATATATATATATATATATTTTTTCCATACATCGGTAAGAAAAAGTGGATCACTCTTGGGTCAGAGTCAGAGTAGACTAGCCTTTACAAATTCTTATATTGCATGCTAATTAATTTAATTTCTGTGACTTTTATCACAATATTTGTGCTTCAATTCTGTTTATTGTTTTGCTAGATTAACAGGTCCAAGAATTGTGACCCTCACGGAGCAAGAGCCTAGCCGCGGTGAACTGACTTCCATAGGTCGATTCACATGGGCATTGCGTTACTACTCTGCAATCTTCGAGTCACTAGATGCAGCATTTCCAGGCGACTCTCCGGCACAAGGAAACGTGGAGAAGTGTATTTTTGCACCAGCGATAAGGAAAGAGGTAGCATCAGAGGAACCAGGGAGAGCGGCATGAAGGCAAGAGGGGTACATATAGAATGGTTTAGTTCGGTTTTTTTTTTTTTGAAAAATGATGGCATGTTGATTTTTTTGGAAGGTGACATGTTTTTGAAAAATGTCAATGATTTTAGTTTATATTTCATAATGGATGCATTTTGCTTTATCATGTATTGAATAATATTTTGTGAGTAGATTGTAAATAATTTTCAAGTTATTAAAAATTGTGTTTTAAAATGGAACCGCTTCTCAATGGTTTAGTCACGTTTGTTAAAATTTTTAATTCTAATTAAGTTAAAATTATTGTTCATATTAAATGAGAAGGGTAAAATTGAGATATGATACAAAATTATGAAAGAATGGATCTTTTAAAGTGGTGTATCTTATTTCAATTTTACTCTTCTCATTTACAATTGTGATAGAAATCTTCACACATACATAACTCCCACAACCTCCACTCTCATCTCAACTCCTCATAATGTGAGATCTACACATACATAAGTGGACCCCACACACATATCAAAGGCCAAAATTAAATTGGGGGTAATGAAACCCCCAAAAGAGAGAGTCCCAAACATTTGTGTAAAAACTATGAACTCAATAATAATCTTAAAAGTAAAATAGAAATTATTTGTACTCTCTCTGTCCTAAAATAATGGTCCTTTTTGGAGAATCTAACTTTTTTTGGTAGTACAATTATTGCATTTGAAAAAAGTTGATTTTTCAAAATTACCCTTTTGATAGTACATTTTTTGGGAATATCAATGTCAATATTATACTTTTTATATTGTTTATTAATTTAAAAGAATGGCAAAATAGGAAATTTATATTATTTTTATACTTGATTTTTGAAGAGGTATTAATATTTTGAGATAATAAAAAATAGAATAAAAGATTAATATTTTGAGACGGAGGAAGTAGTAAAATTTATGCCTTCAAGATTTTACAGTCTTATTCAGAAGGAAAGCACATTTCATGTGATAGGGACAGGTACATTCTCCATTTTTTTTTTTAATATTTTAATGAAAACATAATACCGAATACAGATAAAGACAACCATGCATTCATCACCTGTAGGGGTGTTCGCGGATCGGTTTTGTGCGGTTTGCGGTTCGGTTTTGACCCGCCCGCATCTATGCGGTTTGGGAAAAAGTCAACCCGCAACCGCCCGCAGTGCGGTTTGCGGTTTGTGCGGATAGGGTTTGCAAATGTGCGGGCGGTTTGCGGTTTACATTTTTTTTCTTTAAAAATTAATTTTCGAGTTTTTTTTCCCAGCAAATTTAGGCATCAAATTCATTTTATATATTTGTGATAACAATTTTTTGATGAGTTTACAAATAAAAATTGAATATCAATGCATTAAATGAAAGTACCCAAAACAAAGAGACTCTACACTAGCATTTTTGCCATGAAAAAAATGTATATCAATGCATTAAAGGTTGTACTCAATTAGAATTGCCAGTTCAGTAATCAATAATCAAACTATAAGTTCCATCGACCATTAGAAGGAAAATTTTATTAGGAAAAAGTGGATGAATCACCAATGAAAATCATATAAGAAACTAAGTTTAGGACTTGATAATTCTACGGCATTAAAAAAGTTGAGAAATACTTAAAAATAAATATCCTAGTGTCATAGATAATATAATGGTGCTCCTGTAAAAGTCACAAAGTTGGTATATAAAAAAAAATAATAATAATAATAATTAAAGTGCGGGCGGTTTTTGCGGGTTGCGGGTTTAAACCGCGACCCGCCCGCAACCCGCAAATTTGTCATATTTCAAACCGCATCCGCCCGCATTATGTTTGCGAAACCGCCCATTTATATGCGGGTTGGGCGGATTGGGCGGTTTGAGCGGTTCGGATAAACCGTTGCCCACCCCTAATCACCTGTACTCTCTGTAGACACAAATTTTAAAACATGAAGTGTTTCAACACATTTTAAAATTTTATGTTACAAATGTCTACTGTTTAGTTTTTTTGACTAAACAGTGTTGATTATTTAAATAGCAGGTTCTTATTTTCAATCTGTATTTCAGATCATTAATTATACATTTTATACAAATGAAATCTCTGATTAATGAAGAACAAAATAAACAACAAAAGACAATTTAAAAAAAAAAAGAAATATTTTATTGAAATTATTATGGGTTTGAACCCTCGAATACAAAAATACAATTCTTGGGTTTGGAACCCTTTACCTATTCATCGCCATTAGCGTAGGCTCTTCAGTTTTCTAGACTTCTCTTCTTCTTGTTTTGTAACGACTTCTTTAGCTCTCAATTTCTTTCTCTCTCCCTCTGATCTTTTCCCTTCTGATTTTCTGATCCCCCGTCTTGTGTGATGGTCCTCATATTTATGGAGGGCCATCAGGTGATAGGAATACTTCATCTTCAATTTGAATTTCAAATTGAATGATAGCGCCATTTGAATTTTGAATAATAGCGCTATCTGATTAATCGTATATCTTATTAACTGGATTGATGGTTTCATCCTGTGTGGTGTCCTTGCTGTAGGTTCTACAGGTGTCATCTTTCGTAGGCTCCACGTGTCATTTGAGCATCATGAATAACATTGTTGAGATACAACGTCGTTTTACTTATGTACTTCAATAGATCATATTGATCTTTTTTAGAAAATGATTACCTACAGCCTTCTTATTATAGGCTCTATACGTGTTATAAATTTAGTTAAAATTTATGTACCAACACTCTCAAGTACAATAAAGTATATACATATAGAGGAAGTGTCCAACTCACAAATCTCAAAATCAATCTTCCTTTTACACTGTACATCTATTACGGAGAAATTACAAGCACATTTTTAATATAATTATACATTTAAAAAAAAAAGTTTATAATTTTAATTATTAAAATTTTAAAAATTTCACTCCCCCCCCCCCCCAAAAAAAAAAAAAAAACTTATACTGAATTGTTATATTTCCCCATATTCATTTATCTGTCCATTTTACACTTGCTTTGTCAGTTGAGATTAAATTCAATCAAACTTATCCGTTAAACCCCTTCTCTGCCACATCCAAAACATCATGCACAAATATAGACAAAGTTATATTCTGACTTAATTTTGGTAACTTTCTCACAAGAGTCTCACTCACCTTAGCATGGATTAAGTAATTTAATAGTGAGCAAAAATTGTAAATATATATGGGTTAAAGAAAATTCTGTGCATTGTATTAGGTGTCTGTACAAGATGATTCGGTAGCAGTAGTGGCCTGCGGGCTCGGCGGAGGTTCACTAGTGAATGCAGGAGTGATGAAACCAGCCCCAATCCGCGCAAGAAGGAATCCAAAATGGCCAAAAGAATGGGAAAAAGCTTGGGAGACGTGTGAAGCGTCTGCTTCATCCATGCTGAGAATACAAAGTGTTCCCATCATGTTTCCCAATGCCAAGGTCATGAAGGCAATAGCCGACGAACATGGGTTTGAAGAAACCAGCAATGACTCATTGAAGCTCAGTGTGAATTTTGATATAGAAGAACATCCATTCAATTCAACAAAGTTTCAGGAGATGGGCAGCTGTTTGGCATGTGGAAATTGTCTTGCTGGTTGTCCTTATAATGCCAAGAATTCTACAGACAAAAATTACTTGGTTTCTGCAGTACAGGTTTTTGTCCTTTTCTTCATATTTTTTTAATTACATTATACAATAAAAAAAAATAAGAAGAAGTAATGACTTGTCATTTTCAAGAGACGTGAAAAACTAACTCCATATGATTAACTGTCGTGATGATTAGCATCTATAAAATGAATCCAATTCTCCAATAGCTTTGTACATCAAATGTTATGTGAACACGATGAATTGAATTAGTTGCAATGCAAGTGAATGTTTTCACCTTGTATGCTAATCTTTTCTATCCTAAAATCAGATTTTGTGTGATTCAGGCAGGATGTACCATCAAAACACAATGCCAAGTTCAGTATGTGGTACAAAACCCAGATTACATTTGCAAAAAGGAAGACAAAGTTAGAAGTAAAAAAAGGCGGCGCTGGCATGTATACCTCAATGAGAATGACTATGTAGCATCTGATTTTGTTATCCTCTCAGGTAATAAATAACACAGCTATAGAAAATCAAAATCTTGTCAGAATTTCTAGTCAGACAAATTTTATGAACTTTTAAAATTTTTTTTTTCTTGAATCCTCTCTACAGCTGGAGTGTTTGGCACAACTGATATACTATTCCGTTCTCAAATGAGAGGACTGAAACTTTCCGAGAGACTTGGATCAGGTTTTAGCTGTAACGGAAACAATGTCGCTTATCTTGCTGGTAGCTCTGCACCATTGGGTGCTTATGCTTTAGACAAGAAGCAATTTACAAAGATACCTTTCCAGGAGAGGCCAGGGCCATCAATCTCTTCATCGTACACCTCTTCATTGGGATTCACAATTCAGGTTGAAGTCTTATGTTCATATATTTAGGAGTTCTTCTTCCATAGTCTCATTCGCGTTTGTGATTAATGTCAAAATTGATACATGTAGTACAATTTAAAAATATTAAGGCTGATAAGTATATAGGCATATATCACTTTACAATTTTCCAGGCTCTTAAACCTTTTACTATTTGGTGCAGAGTGCAGTACTTCCAGTGGCATATCCTTACCTTCTATTTAAAGGGATCTTAACTTATGGATGGCCTTCTGGCTATTGGTTCCTACATGGTGTTATAGACAAGCTCAAACATGTGTTAGGAATGAAATCTAGCAAAGCAATGGTTCTCAATGCAATGGAATATGATGAGAGTGATGGCCAAATAACATTTGACAAGGACACTAACAGAATTCACTTTCAACCGCCCCATGATCATTTACTGCCTAAGAAAATTGGAGCGTTTCAAAAACTGACAAAGAAATTGGGAGGAATATTGTTCATGTCAAGGTATCGGAGCACGTCAGTTCATCTTTTAGGCGGTTGCAATGCATCATCAGACCCTTCACTAGGAGTTTGTAACCCCAATGGTCAAGTATTTGACACAAAGTCTCATAACTCAGTGCACCCCGGCCTCTATGTTTGTGATGCCTCCTTAATACCATGCTCTCTCGGCATAAATCCATGTCTAAGTATTGCCACAGTGGCTGAGCATGTAAGTAGGAACCTTGTGTCAGATGTTCTCAAGTACAAGAGCGACAAAGGCATGATTTTGGTAAATAACTTAGGTGATGCAAAGCCAGGCTCAATCACAAGTGTGAAGTTAGATAGCCACCTAAAATCAATGGTTGTGGTTAAAGAAACCATGAGAGGCTATGTCGGGGGTATGCCATGTACGGCTTATCTAAAGATGCAGATGAACTCTAGAACTCAGAAGGAATTGGATAGAAAAAGTAGACTTCACGGATTATCTCATCCTCTACTAAGAGGTAAAGTTGGAGGATATGTTTTATTTAATTCTGTGGAGACCGATAAATTACATATTGTAGATGGGGAGGTAGATTTGTGTGAAGTGGATGAAAGAACTCCGTATACGCAGTATATGCATTATACTCTTCTTCTTGCAGCTTCTTCTGGCTCAAGGTCTGATATGATCTAAACTTAAAATATACCTTCATTCTGACATTATTTTTGATATTTTTTTCACATAAATAACAGAATGGCAAAAACCTTGACCTAGTAATCTTGAGGTTATGGTTTCAAGTCATGGGACAACCACTTGTGCATTATGCCAACATAATCTTTTTCCTCCCAAACACATTAATGTATACTAATTGGGCGTTGTTTTTTTTTTTTTTTCTACAGATACATTCTTGAAGGGAAGAAAGTATTGAATCCTTATCTCTTAGGATCATTTGCATGGAGACAGACAATGACAATGAATGTGACATTTAATAAAGTCTGTATAGATAGTTCCAAGGAAGATATGCTGAACTTGAAAGGGAAGCTTAGTATTTCCATGATAGAGCTCCTGAAGTGCTTAGTAAGCCTAGAAGGGAACATGAAAAGAAGGTTTGTAGGTGTACTATTACAAAATCTTTTCAGAACTTACATTTCACAGGTTCCACGAGGGAATCACAGGGACTTCAATCCATCAGAATTTCACCAAAAACCTTATCCAGAAAGTATTCTCCATGAGATACAAACAGGTACTCAAAATCATAAAAACCATAGATTTTGAGCTTACAAGTTCATTTGTACTTTAAATTGTTCCGACTCAATTCAATGTGGTAATGAACCAATACTTTTGGACAACTACAACTAAAACAATAATTATTCCTAGAGCACCTCATGGACTACATTAGTACTCTTGTTTTCTTTTCGTTTATTTAATCTTTTTTACCTTTGGTATCTTAGTTCTCAATTTACTATTGCTTCTTTGGTAATTGAACAGAAGACGGGTTTACCATAAGTTGCAAACAATGGAAAAGAGAAAAGAAACTAAATCCCGTTCTCCTTATCAATGGTTATGCCTTTGAGAGTTATTGCCTACCCACAGAACCAAATGATTTGGTTAGAACTCTACTAGAAGAAGGGCACGACACATGGCTGCTACAACCAAGATTACACCCCTTGAATCCTTCAAATGACTTCACCATTGAAGATATTGGCAGATTTGATATACCTGCTGGTAAAAATAAAAATAAAAATTCTATTCTAAATGTAGTTACTTATTACCAACTAAATTTCTCTTTCTACAAGTACTTTAACTCTTAATTTTATTGTGGCAGTGATCAATAAAATTCGTAAATTGCACGGGCCATTGATAAAAATACATGTGGTTGCACACTGTGCTGGAGGCTTAGCCATTCATATAGCTCTTATGGGAGGCCATGTCTCTGCAACCCATATTGCTTCTCTGTCTTGTACCAACTCTTCAATGTTCTTCAAGCTTACTACTTCATCCAAAGTCAAAATGTGGCTTCCCCTAATCCCGGTAAGCTTTATCTCTACCTAGTTCTCAAAAAATATGATAGGAAATTATTTTCCATCAAAAATAATTTGAATGTGGGAAAAATAATTTAAATATGGAAGCATTATGTTCTGATTCTTGAATCTTGAATCATTTGGAACTTATCAATAGTCAGATATCCACAATTTATTGACTTAAGCAGCATGTCTTCAGGTTATTGTAATTAAAAAGTTTGTTATATTTGTTTAGGTATGCATTTATTATTTATTTATCTATTTTTAAATATCTTGAATCAAATTGCAGATGTCAATGGTCATACTAGGCAAGAACAAGATCCTCCCTATGTTCAAGACATCAAAGACAAGTTCACGACAACGGCTCCTGAAATCTATTGCTCGTTTGGTGCCACGTTACGAGAGATGCACTTGTGATGAATGTGAAGTCCTTTCTGGGATATTTGGCAACCCATTTTGGCATGACAACATAAGCCCGAGCATGCACTATTGGTTAAACAAACAAAACTTACCAAAGCTTCCAATGGCGGGATTTCCTCACCTTAGAAAGATTTGCAATGCCGGTTTCATTGTAGACAGTAATGGTAACAACTCATACTTGATACATCCCGAAAGAATGGCACTCCCTACGCTTTATATATCTGGTGGGCGGACTTTCCTTGTGACTCCTCAGACTACATTTCTTGCTAGCAACTACATGAAGTTGCACCATCCTGATTTTAGACATGAAAGGGTGGTTGTGGATGGTTTTGGTCATTCAGATTTATTGATCGGGGAAGAGTCCTATAAAAAAGTTTTCCCTCATATTATATCCCATATTGGATTAGCTGAACAAGGAAAAAATTATGCTTTGGGCAATGAGAGGAGAAGGCACAATACAGAGGCCTTAGCATGGGGTGGTGATCCATTAGAGGAAGGAAACAGAGGATTTTGTATTTCTCCTTCAGTTACAATCTGGTTGCTCTTCTTGTTTTTAGTCATGGTAGTTTATATTTTTCATTAAAAATCCTTTTGGTTGCCAAGAAAAGTTAGGAAAGAGAACGAATCAATCTTCATTAACAGATGAAAATAAGGCCTCCACTGAGCACAACTATTGGGCCTAGTTATTGTAAACCATTCAAGAAAGGATAGAATCTAATTGTTGTATTCTTTTGTTTTCCAGAGTTTCATATGCAACCAAATGGAGGGAAAATTTTGCAGAGAAGGAGAGAATTGTACACACTTGAATGTACTTGTTTTCATTTTATTGGACTGAAATGGTCAAATAAACATTTTAGGGCATGTGAAATAAATGATTTCACTATTTGCACATAGAATTCGAAGCAAGTCCATCCATTCGACATTGAAATCCTATGGAAAATGAAACAACCCTTTCAAGAATAGGACTGCAAATTGTCCTCTTTAAGTTTCTGGAAAAGCATGTTTTTTGGGAGCTCCAAGGCCATGTTTGTTTAGCAGGGTAGGGCCAGATTGGATTAATATGGGTGTGGGTCCCACTATACCTTGTTTAGCGATGATTTGGGAGGGGGTTTAACAGTGTGCGGGGCTTAGTAATCCCCTCAGGGAGATTAGTTTGGCTAGATTTTTGGTAGGATTAGAAAAATAGTAAGTGAATTGAGTCTATTTTATATTTAAAAAAAAAAAAATTATCAAGTGCACCTGTTTATTTTATTATTTGTTTTAGTTTTTTTTTAATATAGAAATAATTTATTTATTTATTTTATATAAAAATAATTTAACAATCTCATCACTAACCATCTCTCGCACTATCATCAAAACAAACACACTTTTATTTAATCCCCCCACTAACAATCCCCATATTAACAATCTTTTAACTAACTATCCTCTCACTAACAATCACATTTAATTTAACTAGCGGTAACCCGTACCATGCACGGGCAAATAACAAAAAATGGTAAATAATGTTGAACAAGCTAAAAATTAACAATAAAATACTATGATATTTATTTAGATGGGTATTGAAATAATATATTTAGTGATCTTACTATATTTAATTAAATAAATTTTAGAAGAAAAAAAAGTTGTACTGAAAATTAAGAGTAAGAGTGAATTCTGTAAATATAAGCCAAACAAACGTGTCCCAAGTATAACTGAGTGATAGGAGGACTGCGGAGAGTTCCTCAAGTCCTTGTAATCAAAATCAATTATTTTACTACAAATATCATATCCATGCTTAACAATTGCTAGAAACAACCGTTGGAGGAAGTCTAAGCAAGAATAAAGTTGTACAAAATTGGCTTACCCTAATTTGGGTGAGACCATATCTATATATAGTAAAATAAGATACACAGGAAAGAGGAATTAAATAATTACACAATCAAATCCTAATAACAAATCCCTAAATGCCCGTAATTTATAGAAATCACAGGATCTCCTAAATACACAATATTCTATATTCCAACATTCCCTCTCAAGCTGGATCAAAGATGTCAACCAAACCCAGCTTGCCAATGGAAGACCAAAGTAGGAATGGTCCTATATATTTGGCGAAGATGTCGGCAGTCTGATCAGAAGATGGAACAAATGAGGGACATACAATGCCAGCCCTAATCTTTTCTCGGATGAAATTAATATCAATTCAATATGCTTAGTACGCTTATGAAGCACAGAGTTGAAGGCAAGTAAGATGGCATACTTATTGTCGCAAAATAGCTTGGAGGAAATATTCTCCTCAAAGCCTAACTCAGTAAGAATGAACTGAAGCCATAGTAACTCACATGTCCCATGAGTCATGGCTTGGTACTTAGCTTCAGCTGATGATCAAGAAACATCTACTTGTTTTTTCCTTTTCTAGGACAGAAGATGGGTACCAAGGAAAATGCAAACCCTAGAAGTTGAACGTCTATCAATCAATGACCCTACATAGTCTACATCAGTAAAACAGGACAATCCTGTCTGAATCCTACCATTAAAGAATAAACCTAAACCTGGACATGACTTGAGATATCTCAAGATGTGATGAACAACATCAAGGTGAGCAGTACGAGGTGGATGCATAAACTAACTAACCACACTCACAGCAAATGTGAAATCTGGCATATATTAGTCAAATAGATCAAACATCCTACCAATCTCTGGTGGCGAGATGGATTAGAAAGCAACTCACCAGACTCAGCCGAAAGTTTCAGATTCGGATTCATAGGAGTCAATGCAAGCTTACACCCCATCATATCGGTGTCCCAAAAAAGATCCAAAGTATACTTCCGTTGGGACAATGATATCCCACTACAAGAACGAGCTACTTCAATCCCCAAGAAATATTTGAGAGGACCCAAGTCCTTGATGTCAAATACTCGACTAAGCTCATGTTTTACCTTAGCAAAACCAATGGTGTCATCTCCTGTAAGGATGATATTATCTACATAGACCAACAAAATAATACATCGACCATTGGACTAACGACGAATGAAGTATGTATGGCCAGAGTGATACTGAATAAAATAACAAAGAGGAAACGATGGAACCACACCCGAGGAGATTGCTTCAAGCCATAGAGAAACTTATGTAGATGACAGACCTTGCCAGCATACTTCCCCTCAGCCCAAAACCTGGGTGGAGGATCCATGTAGATCGTTTCAAGTAAGTTCCTATGTAGAAAAGCATTATTGACATCATGTTGATGAAGAGACCAAGAAGAAAAGGCAGCCAAGGAGCTAAGTAAACGAGCAATGGCCAATTTAGCCACCGATGCAAATATAGCCCCAAAATCCTTGCCAGGAACCTGGGTAAAAACCTTAGCAACAAGACAAGCCTTATATCCTTCCATTGTACCATCAGCCAAGTTTTTGAGAGTAAAAACCCACTTGCACCTAACAGTCGTCTCACCAGAAGGTAAAGAGATAAGATCCCAAGTGTGATTATGCTCCAAAGCAGCCATTTCAGTTTGTAGAGCCGTAACCCATTGGGGATTCTGAAGAGCCTCAGACATAGACAGCAGGATAGAGACCGACTTAAGTTTTCCAAAAAAAGACCGATGAGAAGCTAAAAGCTCATCATAACATAAAAACTGGGAAATAGGGTGATTAGTACTACTAAACTAACCAAAACGATTAGGGGGACGGTGTTCAAAGGTTGAATAATGGGAAAAAGCTGGGGAGCAAATAGTAAAGGGAGTGCCTGGTCCTGAGGGCGAAGAAGATGCTGGAGGGGACGGAGCATGTGGGCAACGAGAGTATGTCTGTAATGGCGGAGGACTGGCAGGTGCAGATGCAGGCGATGATGAGGGAGCAAATGAATCAATGATAGGAATAGGGCAAGCACTCGGTGACACAACAAGAGGCGGTGCACTCGAGGCGGAATCCTGCAACTCATGGTTAGAACCAAAAAATGGCGTATCTTCACAAAATGTGACATCCATAGGATGATAAAAATGATGAGTGTAGACACCCCATTTTTTACCGCCCTTAAGACTTGGACGTGACTGATGGTTTACATGGCGGAGAAAGGTGTGCAGGGAAAAGGTTCAGTTTCTTCGGCAAGGAGAGAATCAAATCTCGACTTCGTACCCTTTTTGGACCAAAACAATCTTGATCAAAAGATTTTAGACCTTAAAACCCTCTCTTTCAAAACGTTTTTGAAATAAAGTTTTTACGATGTTCCGAGGCTCACATTTTGTCGAATGTTGCGCTTTTCGGTAAACCGAGCAAGGACAAAGTGGAAATGAATGAAAGAGAAATGAAATCTTTGAAAAATCTTTCAAAACACCTTGTCTAGGGGTTTGGAGTTGAAGAAAAGAGGAGAAAAGAGAGGAAAACTAGTTTGGAAGTGGTTCAACATGAATCCGGGAGGACCAAAAACTGCGTGGCTTCACCGAAATAGGCATAACTCTTTTCACAGGAGGAATTTAGATGTGAGGCCATTACCATTGGAAATGAGACTTCCAGGGCTTCATTTCACACTCAAGAATCTCCTAAAACCAAGTCCGGGTGGGGGAGATATGGTTGGTTGAAGTCCGGTTGGACCGAATCTGCGCGACTTCACTAAAACAGGCATAACTTTTTGCACAGGAGGAATTTTAATGCAAGGTTTGCGGCATTGGAAAGCTAACTTCAAGGGCTTCATGGCCGACCAGCTTTAGACCTTAAACCTTTTGAACCCTAGTCGGCCGACCAAGGCAAGTGGTCGGCCGGCCACTTGAACTGGTCGGCCAGCTACCCTCTGTTTTGTCTCTCTGAGTGTGTTCCAGCTGTACCAGCTGGGAGCCATTTGCAGTATCTTCCATATACGTGTATGGAGGATCTTCAAATTTGTTTTTAGCTTCCAAGAGAAGCTTTAGACCTCTTTGTCTATATAGGAGGTCTTCTCCCTCCTTTGGGCTGGTTAGAAAAAAAACCAGCTGAGATATACACCCATTTCCCCTCTATCTCTCCACTTCAAGCCTCCAAACACCCTTGTTCTTGGCCATTTTACACTACAACTCCTAGCCTACCACCTCCACCATCCATTCCAGCCCCTTGAAGCTGATTTCTAGAGGTTGAAGGTTCACCAACTTGGTCCAAAAGCTCCAGCTTTGCTGCTCTTCAAGAGTAAGTGCCTATTTCCCTTAAACTTGCATTTTTTTACATGATTGGTTAGCCTTATTTGCAAGCATTTTTGGGCTTCGACCCAAACTGTAAAGTGTCTTATTTTGACCCCCTCTTCAACTTTGTTTAAGGGAAGTTTGCTGTTTGAGGTCATTTACTTCCCCTTATCCTCTATCTCTCTTTTAGGGCTATTTTTGCATGCTATTTTAGCCTTACTTGTGAGCATTTTCGAGATTTTCTATAAACTGAAAAAAGTCTTTCTTTGAAATCCTCTTCAAGTTTTGTTAAGGTGCCATTTCTGTTTGGGGTCATCTTCCTCCTATGCATGCCTCATCTCTTCATGATTAAGGCTATGCGTTAGAGCACTTGCATTGGCCATGGTTTGGCCTCTTAGCCACTGAAATCCAGTAGATTTTCAATGGCTTAGATGCATTTTTGAGGGCCAAAATTAGAGGAGGGTGACCCCCTCTCTCCTTGTCTTGTTTGGGGGTCTTTTGGGCCTTCCAAAGGGACCCTATTTTTCATGTATCGAAGTCATGTTTCAGGCCTCATTCTGTGAGTTTTGGGGTCTGCCTTGGCTCTGTCCAAGGCCCTTTTGGCCATATTTTATACCTATAATGCATGTGTAGAGCAATCCCATCCAAGGCTCTTCAAAGGAGCCTTTCTTTGCATATTTCCTGGACTGATTTCAGGGCCTATTTGGTGAGTTTTAGGGCCGTCATAATCTATTTTCAGAGTTGGTTTTTCCATGCTAAGTGCCTATCTTGTATGTGCTTAACAACCCCTTACAAGGCCCTCCAAAGAAGCCCCTCATTTTTACATGCATTGGCTGTATTTCAGTGATTATCTGGGCATATTTTGACATGTTTTATTCACTGTTTTTGGCTGGTTTGATGAGTTCTCATTTGCTTCATATACATGCCATGTAAACCATGCTTGCTAACCAATGTTGCATGCTATTTTAGTCCATCATGTTAGCATCTTTTGGCCATTCTCTAAACTAGAAATGTGCATGTTTTGAGACTATCTTGGCTCTGTCTTTTGACTTCATGATCAAATAATGCTTGTTTTGTATACTTGTGGTTCAATACATGTGCCTAGTTTTGAGTTTCGAGGCTTATTCCATGCATCGGGTGCCATATTTCCATGTTTCAGGACCATTTAGCATCATGTTTCAGTGCTGGAAATTACATGTTTGTATGTCGTCTTTCATCCCTTGCCATGCTTTGGTAGAGTGGTATTTTATGCTTTAGGTTCGGTCCTCGGTATGCGTGCACGTGTGCACGCATTTCGATTGTCTCTTTTCCATCTCATGGCTATTGATGTGAGTGTGGCTAAGGTCCACTCATGTTGCTGTAAGTCCATTATGCATTGTGTATGCCTTTTCAGTTCATAGCATTGTGTATGCTAGATTGCGTGTTAGAGCATTGTGTATGCCATGTTACATCGAGCATTGTGTATGTCATTTCATAGCATTGCGTATGCTAGGTTGTATGTTAGTCGCATTGTATATGCCATCTCATTTGCATTGTGTTTGGGATAGGAGTTAGCCCAAGCACGGGAAACGAGGGACATTTCGGACTCCGAGTGACGGAACGTGTCTCAATTCCCCGTCGCCGACACTCCGGATTACCCATGATGGCGTTTAGGTCTTGTTGTGTTTTCATGTGCATTCATTTCACATTGAGTCCTGCAATTTGACTCCTCGACCATCATGCATCGATATGAGTGATTGGTGGCACGAGGATCGAGGACTACACTCCCTGAAGAGTAATCATGCATACATATGTGAAAATACTTTGCCATGCCCCTTTGTTGCTCTCTGTTGCGGCAAATCAGAAATCAGCAGCTTTCTGGAGCTTTGCACAATATTCCGAGAACAATTGCAAACAGAGGCAAACCGGGGCATCGCAACAGATTTCCGCGCAAGGCAACTCAAGCATGCATCATTCATCATTCGGAACAGAGCTGAGGCGGTCCATGGATTTGCGTGCTAATTTACCTGCTTTCCTAGATTAATTTGTTAATTAATTAGGATTTTGTATTTATTCAGACTGTACTATCTATTCGGATTGTATATTATTTATTCGAACCCTCTGAGCGAGGGCACAACTGTAATAAGTGTGCATGCGTGTGATGTATGTCTTCCAACCCCACATCTTTCTCCCTTTTATTTACCAGCTTATGATGGTTAGATTAGGGCATGTTTCAATTAACATACAGCATGATAGCATGTTTGCATTCATTCATCTGTTTTGCATGCATCGGGCTCGGCGCATCATACTGCATTGTATTACAATTCCGAGTTGAATACTTATTAGTTGTAGCAGTTCACATGCCATCTTAGAATGGTTGAGCCTATTGTAGTTGCATTTTTGCATGTGTTGCATTAGGCATTTCTGTATAGCTAGGATCATGCATAGATTTCTAACATAGCTTCTGTTTTGGCTCGGAGTACTCGGTAAGTTCTCATGCTTTAGCATCCTTGCATGTGTGTGAGTGTTGCCATGACAGCATACTTACCATGAGGCTAGCTGCTTATGTGATATAACTGCTTGAGTGCTTGTGGATAGAGGTTGAATTACCTAAATTGGAATAATGCACTAAAACTGTGAGTTTTAAGCCTACTAGATAGTAGCAAAACCATCTTTTCTAAAGCCCACTTGAGGGTGGCAAAACCTGCATTTTAGCCTACTTGCGAGTAGCAAACCATTTCTTGAGGGTGGCAAAACCTGCATTTTAGCCTACTTGCGAGTAGCAAACCATTTTCAAAACAAACATGAAATGTTTTGTTCCAATTTAGGAAATTTGGTCTATACTTGTTTGCTGTGCGCATAACATAGTAATTCTAGACTAATAACCGGAATAAGAGCATATAATGTTTTCAAAACAAGATATCATGATTAGTAGAGGCCGATCTTCGGATCAGGCGAGAGGGGGTGCTCATAGCTGACCTTCCCCAATCGTACCCAAGTTCCCGAGCCGAGGCAACTCTGGTGATAATAGACACGGGGCCTTAGGCAAATGAGTCAGGGTTTCCTAAATTCTCCCAAAATAAAATATTTAGGTGGCGACTCTGTATCTGGCAAAGCAGTTCATGTTTGACACTTCTTTACAAAAATCTGTTTTTCAAAACGATTTGCCGGATTTGGACTCTTTGGTTCAGATTAAGAATCGTGACAATTTGAGAGTCCTGAACTGTAGTGAGCCCAAAACGAACAGAACGGGACTCATCCTCCCGGGGCGTTCGGGGACGTCTACAATGAGACAACAGATCATAGCAAGATGCATTTAAGAGACTTGTTATCTAACTTGGTTCGAGTAGGACTACGATCCTGAACAAAACAAGTATAACCAAATACAAGAGGCACAAGAGGAAATAACATGGTATCTGGACGAAGTAATTGAAAAGGGACCAACCCGTAAAGAATCTGACTTGGTGTCCGATTAATGAGGTAAACAGCAGTAAGCACAGCGATAAGCCAGCACGATTTAGGAACATTCATCCCACAAAGAAGACACCGGACAACAGACATAATATGACGGTTTTTATATTCAGCAATCCCATTTTGTTCAGGGGTGTAAGTACAAGTGAGTTGTTGCAAAATTTCTTGCTAATTAAGTTGAGAGCGAAATGCATCGGAGATGTACTCCCTCCCTCCCATTTCAGAATGAATATTGCGTACAACGGTGTGGAATTGGGTTTTGACCATTTAGAGAAATTGAATAAAAAGTGGAAGCACGTCAGATTTCTTTTTAAGCAAATAAACCCAAGTACACCTAGAGTGGTCATCTATGAAAGTCACATAATACCGATGCCCAAAAAGAGACAAAATAGGAGAAGGACCCCAGATTTTAGAGTGAATAAGGTTAAACATACATGAGGCGCGATATATGTGAGGAATATAAAAAGTACGAGTATATTTAGACAGTTCACAAACAACATAATAAAATTAATGATCCTTGCAAGCTTTACTAAGTGACGAAAAAAGTAAACATAACTAATTAAAGTTTGCATGTCCTAAATGAGCATGCCACAAGGCTAAAGTCTGAAAAGAAAAAAACATAGGAAGACGACTTAGGTAACACAATTGTTTGCAGGACAAAAGTGGCAGGATGAGAAGGTGGTGGGTCCCCGAAGTAGTATAGCTTGTCGCGCTCAAGCCCCCTACCAAAAATCTTCTTCGAAGTCAGGTCCTGTAATAAACAATGAGTAGGTAAGAAAATAACAACACAATAAACGTTTTTAGCAAGGCGACTAACAAAGAGAAGATTATAAGCAAAACGGGGCACATGTAACATAGAAGTAAGTATAATATCAGATGACAAGGACACATCACCCTTATGTTGGACATGTGAAATAGACCCATCAACAAGACATACAGTCTGAGCCGCAATAAAGACGGGAGAGGATAAATAAGAAAACTCACCGGTCATATGATCATTGGCCCAAAATCCAAAACCCATGTAGGTGTAGTGCGAACATGAAAGGCTGTAGGAGTATCTGTAGCAAGTATGGCAGTGAAAGGGACACTTGGAGACATGGTAGTAAATAAACTAAGTTGCTTTTGAAGGCGACCAATTTGAGATTAAAGCTGATGAAGATCAACAGAATGAGTCGGTTGAGGAGTACTAGATATGTCAGTAATAACAACAGTATGTGGAGGGCCTGAAGGGCGTGCCCTTGCAAAGCGTTGCTTCAACTCAGGATGAAACTTGAAGCACCGTACTTGGACATGACCAGCTACGCCACAATGGTGGCAAATAATCTTGTTACTAGAAGCACGAGAACTAAACTTGGCAGCAAGGGCCATTTGATCTAAAACTGAAGATGAGGCAGGAACGAAGGAAGGAAATGGAGCAACCGGTTGAATCAATCAACGACGACGCTTATCGCTGTCAATAGTAGCAAAAGCCTCATATAAGAAATGACATAGGTGATGTGTTCAGAATCTGAATACGAAGAGACTCGAATTTAGGTTTTAAACCCATCAGAAATTGATAGGTGTGCTGGCGAACAAGACGAGCAAACACAATAGAAGCGGTAGTAGCTGGAAAATCACTCAATGGCTTATATTGTACTAACTCCTCCCAGCGAGACTGAAGATACCCAAAAAATTCAGCAATAGTAAAACCCAAAGCTTCCTGAGAGGCATGAGAAATATCCTGATAGAGCTCGAAAATCCTAGCATCATTGTGGACATGTGAGCGTCCAAACCTGCTTTCAATTTAGTAATACTAACATCCATACCCAATAGAATTGATTTCAAACTTTCAAATTGGGTCTCATAGATTGAGCCTCACAATTATCCTGGTAGTCCCCACACATCTACCTTATTACTATATTCAAAACTATGACATTTTAAAAATAGAATAATTTCACACTTTAAAATATAGTAATAAGGAATAATTTCACCACCGTACTACCGATGTCGCCACTACAACCACCGCTACTGCCAGAACCACTACCACATCCACAACCATAAAACCACCACCATTACCATCGTTAGAATTACTACCCTACTGTCACTGTTCTCACTATCATCACTGCCTCCGCCACTGCAACTACTACATTATCACCACTACTACTACCTTCACAAACATTACACTACTACCATTACCATCGCAAGAACCACTACTTTATTACCGTTTCCTACCATTGTCACCACCATCAATGCCACAACCACTACTATCACAACCATAATACCACCTTACTACCACCACTAACGCCACAATGGCCTACCACCACTACTACTATCATCCTACTACCACTACTATTACTACCACTAATACTGCCACTGCCACCACCACTACCACGATTCACACGATTACTTCTACAACTATCAACACTATCATGATCTATACAAAATGTTAACTTATCTGTTACTAGCTTGTTAAAAATAATAGTAAAAAAAATTTATTCCATTCCATTAGTTTAATAGGTATAACCAAACATGAAAATGAGAATTATCATCATATTCTAATGTCATTCCATGTTGGCAATCAAACAATGGATATTCTATTCCATTCAACATTGTATTTCATTCTCACTTTCATTCTATTCCCACTTCATTTCATTCCGTCATACCAAACATACTCTAAGGAGGATGTCTTCTATTTCTCCCAAACTTATTAATACTAATTGTTTATATAGATCTTCCTCTATGTCTATCCTACTATTATTTACTCTTTTTTTTTTCTTTTTTTTTTATACTCTCATTATCTATTTTTGTCTAGTTGTTTTTAGATATTTCTAATATTACTTATTTTATTTCATTATCTTTTCTTTTTTTGTCATTTTTTTTGAACTATTCCAAACTATAATTACTTAATTCTATTATCTGTTGCGTTTTTCAGATGAAACTAATTTAAATGGTTCTTATAGTGAATTTCCTTTATAAGGGTAAGGATATGTCTAAATTTTCCTTCTTTTCTTTTTTAATGGCTACTTACTTATCTTTATTTTGTATTAAATACCTAATTCGTTTATAATTTTTAATTGATTGTCTTTGAAATTTTCGTTTAGTTCTTTTAATAACTTAATGATTGCGTGGGGGTGGCGGGGTTGTTGTTTGTATTTGATCCTTTTGGGATTGTTATATGTGTTTGATTATTTTTTCAGTTGATTTCTTACCAATCATCTTGGTGTGAGCTAAACATGATTGGGTGTTTTTTTTGTGCCAACCTAATTAAAATTAGAAAGTTATACTATGATGCTTTTTGCTCTTATCTTTCTTTATTGCTGTAATTCATATATAATGCATATTGATTTTAGCAATAAATTCATAAAAATTCATTGGTTCTTAGTTTGATTAACAATAACTATTTCACCTACTTGCAATTCTTTTCTCTAAGATTTCATTTAGTTTACAATTTAGGAAAATATTCTACCAATTTACAAATATTTATAGTTCCTTCCACTAAAATGCAATTTTTTCTATATAGAGTGATGTTGAAGAAAAAAATTTCTGAGGAGAACGATGAGGCGCATGAGATCTTTGTTGTTAGAGCATCTCCAACAGTGCATCAATTGTTTCACCAAATTTGAGTAAAAACTTCCTTTGATATCAAGTGCTCCAACGGACGATTTTGGAGCTTTATCAGACCTCCGGTTGACCGGGAGGACGACCGGGCGGATGTCTGACCAATCAACCGGCTAATGTAATTTTTTTTTTTGAGGTGGTTAACCGGGCGGACTACCCATGTAGACACCCCATTTTTTACTGCCTTTAAGACTTAGGCATCACCGATTGATCACCCAATGATGATTTGTACGCTTGTCCAAATGCTCGATTTCCTCAGTAGGAAACCTCAGTTTTGAACCTACACTCAAAAAACCTACAAACCTTGTGCCTTGTTTTTTGACCAAAACAGCAATTTTTCAAGCCTGACCATCGAAGAAACCAGCAGACCCACTAGTGGCCTTTTGCCCACTTGTGTAACAATTCAGATATGTTCGCTAGCCATGCCAGCTGTCTCCACTGATGCATGCACTGTTTTAGTTGTATCTGTATGGATTTTTTCAAGATGGTCTCATATATTTCTATATATAAATGACTCTCTCTAAAAAATTAGGGTTAGAAAAAATTGTGTAGAAAAAATTTTGCAAAATATTTCTCTCTTTACATTTCTCTCTCTCCTTTGCAACTTCTATACCCTTTGCCTAGACACTCCAAACCAAACTTTGAGGGTTATTTGCTGAGGTGTTTGAGCTTGCATTTTAAGCTCTTGAGGGTGTGAAATTAGTGGTTTGTAATTCAAAGGGTCATTCCTCTTCAAGAGGTATAACTCCAAGCTTCTTTCCCTTATTCATTGACCATCATTTATTGCTATTTTTGTACTATTTTTCACCTATATTTATAGGCTGAAACTTGTGATTTAAGGCCATTAAAGGTAGAGGGGTGGATTACATTTCTTTGAACCTTGCTTCTTAGGCCTTTACCCATGTGTTTCCCATCTCTTCATTATCCTTTTTTGAGCTTTTTAACACTAATTTTCAAAAAAAAATTCAGAGGCTAAAATGTGGTTTTGAAGCCCCAAAAATGAAGGGGTTAGCCTCCCCTCCTTACGCTTGTTTACTAGCTTAATTGCTCCATTATTTTAGCTTCCATTGGTAGATGTTTTTACCTTAATATCAATTTTAGCCTATTTTAGGACTATTTTTAGTTGTTTATGTCATTTTTGCTTTGTATTGCATGCTTGTAGTGTAACGGTTCTCATAGGTTTGGTGTTTTAAGCATTAGACACTAACTTATTTGAGTTGATAGCATTTATTTCAAGCTTTCCATACTTGTGTTCACCTCTAATCATCTCTGCACTTCTCCTATTTCTTGGCTTCTTCCTTGCTTTGAGAGTCGTTTCAAGCTGACTGCTTGTTTAAGCTTGAGATAAAGATTGTTGTGCTTAATGGTTTAATCTCTTTGGAAGTTCATTACCAATGGCATGACATCTCTCTCATGCGTTAAACCAACCCTTGGTTTGACACTTCCCTCCTTAAGTGGACTTAATGCTCGTTATTGGACTTAATCGATTAATGAATGGAAAGGTAATGAGATGGAATAATAAAATTGGGATAAAATGAAGCAAGATAATAAAATCAACTTGGGTTCAATCGAATGTTAATTAAATCCATTGAGTCTTGAGTCGTTTCATAATTGTTAATGATGAAAACGGTTCAAGAGTCGATGTCAATTGCTTTCCTTGATCAACATCGTGATAGGGAGGAGGTTCATGAGTCTTTAATTGTGAACTTATTGAAATTGTATCCCTTGATTCATAAGCCATCAAGCAATGAATTTGCATTGATTGATGGATTGTGAATCGAGCCTACCCCTTATTTGAGCTATTTTATGATAAGGAGAGGCAGGGTGGATAGACATTTCCTGAGAATGGTCTATTTGTGCTCTGTTTGTTTTCTATTGCAGTAGGAGAAACCCAACATTAGTGGGCGGTAGGCCACCTTTACTGGGTGGCAGGCCACTATTAGTGGGCAGTCAGCCACCACTTCTGGCCTACCGGTGACCTTTTTCAGCCTGGCAATACCACTTTCTTCACAAAGTAGAACAGAGGCTGAGGTGTAAAAACAATGCAGAGGCATTCTCGGGAGGAGGAGGGCAGAAATTCATATGCATGCATAAGCTATTTCCTCGCTCCTTGGGACCTGTTAAATTTGTTTTTCTAATAGTAGTATGTTGTATAACTTGTAATTAATTACTTAGTTAATTAATTCCTTAATGTAACTAGTTAGCTAGTTTAATTGGTTAATTTGTATTAATTAGTTAGAGTAGCTAATTGATTTAACTTTGTGTTGTTATTATTTAATTAGCTAGAGTAGTTAGTTAAATGCGGTGTTGTAATAATCAGTTAGTTAGCTTAGCTAATTCATTCATTCGGACCCTCCTGCGCGAGGGCAAACTTGTAATGTTGTGTATGTCTTCTAACTCCACGTCTTTCTCCCCTTCATTTTACCTGCTTATGATGGATAGTGCAGCACATCATATTTTGTTTAGCATTTTCCATGTATAAAGCATTCCTTTGTCTAGCATGCATTAGGCTCGGTTCATCATGCTAGCAAGCATTGTCGTTTAAAAACTTCTTTGAAAACGTGCTTAAGCCGTATGCTATCAAATTGATTCACATGCTATATTTGTAGCCGAACCTATTAATTGCATATCGCATGTGTTGCATTAGTCATTTTGCATTAATTAGGAGCATGCATGTTTTCTAATTCTTTTGTTTTGTTTTGGCTTACCATGGAATACTAGGTGAGCATTTCATTGCTTTAGCATGTTGCATATATGCAATTGTTGTCATGTTAAGCATAATTACCATGAGGCTAAATACTTACTTGATATAACTTTTTCAAGTGGTACATATTCGAAACAATTTTCAAATAAAAATGAAATCAAAGTGTTTCAATTTTTGCAAATTAGTCTATACTTGTGTGCATCACATAATAATGTTAGCCCAACAAACAGATCATGATCATATAATGTAAATAAGATTCACATCATGATTAGTAGATGTTGATCTTTGATCGGGCTAGTGGGGTGCTCAATTCATGACGTTTCCCTCTCGTACTTAAGTTTCCGAGCCAAGACACTTTGGTAATGACAGATAAGTGGCATTTGGCATGAGTCTCGAGTTTCCCAAATTTCCCAAAAATATTTAGGTGGCGACTCTGTAATCTGGCAAAGCGATCCATTTTTGGCATTTTGATTCAAAATCAATTTTTCAAAAGATTTACCGGATTTGGACTCATTTGTGTTCATCTATTTGATATTGCACTTCTGGAATCAGATTCAAAACCACGGGAGTCCAAACTGTAGGGTTGATCGTATCCGAAAGGAGCACGAAAATCAAGCTACAACCGGCTAATGTAATTTTTTTTTTTTTTGCCTTGGCGTGGCATCCGGGAGGACATCCGAGGGGACATCCGGCAACGGTAATGAATAGTGATTTGATGAAAGAAAATTTGGTCCTCAATTTTATGAAAGAAAAGTGAAATTCTCGATTTGATACCGATTTGATAAAACCGTTGGAGCTAACAAAGGATACCCTTTTTTAATCAAATTCAAATTTAGTGATAAGTTTGATACACTGTTAGAGATGGTCTTAGAGATTCAATTTTAACAATGTAGGCGGAGGGGCGGACCATGAGATAGCAATAATGACAAAGGAGAAGAGGCGTGGAAAAAAATGCAATGTAACAGGAGTCCCCACCAAATGAGATTATTGTAAATTATTTTATGGTATTATACATATAACAATTTTTATAATTTAAGATTTAGAATTATCATGATTTTTTTAATTTTTTTTTATGTAAATAACTTTACAAACTTGAATCTATTATTGAGAAAATAAATCAGAGATTTAGTATATGAATAAAAATAAACCCTAAGAACTTGTGAGAAAATAATTTTTCTTTTTTAACCCTTTTTAGAATAGCGTGAATTCAAAATAATTTAATTAATAATTTGAATGTCCTTTATAGGTCGAGAGAGAGGACTAGTTTTCTTGTTCAATTTTATTCTACTTGTTCATCAAAGTAAGAGACTTAAAAACTATTCCATCTATTAACCAATTACATAAAACTTTGTAACAAAATAGAACCATAATCTTAACAAATCTCTTATTTATATTGCCGCTATAAAGACTAATGTTGTATTTGGTAGAGTTTTGTAAATATGATTTGAGAGTATGAGTTGTATTTTGAATTTGCGAGTTGTTGAATTATGATTTGAGTGTAGAAAATTTGTTTGGTTATGATTTTTGAATAGAATATTGAATTGAGTGTTGAATTGAGTTTGAAAGTTTGATTTGACATGTGAAGTAAGAAAATTTGTTTGGCTATGAGTTTTGGAAAGAGATTTCAAAACTTAATTCAAATTATTATAACTCATAACAAAACACGCTATTTTCACACTATTGAAAATTCTGATCAATACTTATAACCAAACTCTTTTTAAAATTCAATTAAAAAAGTAAATAACATTAATCAATTTTTTAATTGAAAATACTACAAAGGAAATAATTTTTTTTCAAAATAAATATTCAAAAAATTTAAATCATAAATATTTAAATAATCTAAAAAATTTAATAAGTAAAAAATTAAAATAAATATTCAAAAAAATTTAAATCCTAAAAATTTAAATAATTTAAATATTCAAAAATTTTGAATAATTTAAAATGTTAATATTTTAATTTAAAAAACAACTCTACACTCAAATCGTAACTAAACACATAAAACAAAAGTCAATTATGAAATTATTTTTAAAACGCATAACCAAACGCATAACTCGAAACTCCATACGACTTTCACAACTCTACACCTAAATCGTAACCAAATACAGTAACAAAAAAATTAAAATATTTAAAAATATTTTTATAAAATAGAGTTTGAATTTATTTTAATAAAATATTTTAAAATTTAAAAAATGAGAATCGTAATATTTTGAAATTAAAATATTTAAAAATATTCAAAAAATTAAAAAATGCATAGCATATTTAAATATTAAAATATTTAAAATCTTAACAAAATTAAAAAAATTTTAAAATATTAAAAAAATTAAAATATTTATTTGAATTGAGTTTTAAAAAATTTTTTGAATTATACGTTTAGTTATGAGTTTTGAAAAGTAATGATTATGTTTTGAATTAAGTTTTAAGAAATGAGTGTACAATTATGATTTAAAAGCTCCAAGCAAACAAAACATTCAAATTAATGATAAAATTATATTTTAAGAGACTTACCAAACGGAACCTAAATAATTAATTTTTACACTCTCCTATGTATGTTCCTTGGTGGCACACCGCCGCTGTTTGTTTTGTCTGAAGTTGGTAGAATTCGATTAATAATTTAGTGAACTCACATATGTTTTGAAATAGGACCTTGCTACATCCCCTAAAAATACCCTCCCCAATCCCCCTAATTTCCATATCAAGTAAAAAAAAAAAAGAAAAAAAAAAGTTACCCAAATTAAAAATTAAGAGAATTAGAGGGGTATTTTTAAGACTCCAAATCAATTTCCTTTCAAATAATGTCATGTGAATATGAATTCCTTTCGAGAGGTGTTAATAATCTCGAGGGTTGAGTCCCATCATCCAACCGTTGAGTCCCATCATCCAACCGCCATGGCATTAGACTTGAAAATATTCTCACTTTATAAAAGGCGTTGGGCTTAATTTCAGTCTTCATCAACACTAGAGTTTTTGGGTTTCGTTTTGATAATTTAAATAATTTATTTTATAAAATTTTTTTTGTATATATTATTTATAAAATTAAAAATTAAAAAAATAATTAATTTAATAATTGTAATTTTTTTCATTTTATGGCATTTATATACCAAAAAATTAACATTAAGTGTGTTTTTAAAAATAGATTATCTACTTTTTTTTTATAGATAAATACGATAAAATAAAGACGTTACGATTATCAAATTAACTTAATTGTTTTGCATACGGGACATACACAAAGAGAACTACACTAAACGATGGCCTTTTTGTGTTGAATTTTAATTGGTAATCCCCAAAATTACCCAAAACCAATGGCAAAAAAAGGTAATTATTAATATTGGAATTATTTTTTCTTTACCGATAAATTGGGAATTTCAATTTCATAACACTAATTATCTAGTTCCCAACTTAATAATTATTTTTTAATTACATTAATACTTTTGCTAATATAATATATATTATATGTTTCTTTTACGTTATATATTTTAGAGTTATTTATTTGTCCATGGGTTACCTATCATGGTGGTTTATGTTGGCAGCTTGTTGTTGTTGAGAGAGATCCCACCAAATGAGATTATTGTAAATTATTTTATGGTATTATACATATAACAATTTTATAATTTAAGATTTAGAATTATCATGATTTTTTTAATTTTTTTTATGTAAATAACTTTACAAACTTGAATCTATTATTGAGAAAATAAATCAGAGATTTAGTATATGAATAAAAAATAAACCCTAAGAACTGTTTGAGAAAATAATTTTTCTTTTTTAACCCTTTTTAGAATAGCGTGAATTCAAAATAATTTAATTAATAATTTGAATGTCCTTTATGGTCGAGAGAGAGGACTAGTTTCTCTTGTTCCAATTTTATTCCTACTTGTTCATCAAAGTAAGAGACTTAAAAACTATTCCATCTATTAACCAATTACATAAAACTTTGTAAACAAATAGAACCATAATCTTAACAAATCTCTTATTTATATTGCCGCTATAAAGACTAATGTTGTATTTGGTAGAGTTTTGTAAATATGATTTGAGAGTATGAGTTGTATTTTGAATTTGCGAGTTGTTGAATTATGATTTGAGTGTAGAAAATTTGTTTGGTTATGATTTTTGAATAGAATATTGAATTGAGTGTTGAATTGAGTTTGAAAGTTTGATTTGAGCATGTGAAGTAAGAAAATTTGTTTGGCTATGAGTTTTGGAAAGAGATTTCAAAACTTAATTCAAATTATTATAACTCATAACAAAACACGCTATTTTCACACTATTGAAAATTCTGATCAATACTTATAACCAAACTCTTTTAAAATTCAATTAAAAAAGTAAATAACATTAATCAATTTTTTAATTGAAAATACTACAAAGGAAATAATTTTTTTTCAAAATAATATTCAAAAAATTTAAATCATAATAATTTAAATAATCTAAAAAATTTAATAAGTAAAAAATTAAAATAAATATTCAAAAAATTTAAATCCTAAAAATTTAAATAATTTAAATATTCAAAAATTTTGAATAATTTAAAATGTTAATATTTTAAATTTAAAAAACAACTCTACACTCAAATCGTAACTAAACACCATAAAACAAAACTTAATTAAGAAATTATTTTTAAAACTCATAACCAAACACCATAACTCGAAACTTCATCACTACTTTCACAACTCTACACTCAAATCGTAACCCAAATACATAACAAAAAAATTAAAATATTTAAAAAATATTTTATAAAATAAAGTTTGAATTTATTTTTAAAAATATTTTAAAATTTAAAAAATTAAAATCGTAATATTTTAAAATTAAAAATATTTAAAAATATTCAAAAAATTAAAAAATCGTAACATATTTAAATATTAAAATATTTAAAATCTTAACAAAATTAAAAAAATTTTAAAATATTAAAAAAATTAAAATATTTATTTGAATTGAGTTTTAAAAAATTTTTTGAATTATACGTTTAGTTATGAGTTTTGAAAAGTAATGATTATGTTTTGAATTAAGTTTTAAGAAAATGAGTGACAATTATGATTTAAAAGCTCCAAAGCAAACAAAACATTCAAATTAATGATAAAATTATATTTTAAGAGACTTACAAAACGGAACCTAAATAATTAATTTTTACACTCTCCTATGTATGTTCCTTTGTGGCACACCGCCGCTGTTTGTTTTGTCTGAAGTTGGTAGAATCGATTAATAATTTAGGAACTCACATATTTTTGAAATAGGACCTTGCTACATCCCTAAAAATACCCTCCCCCAATCCCCCTAATTTCCATATCAAGTAAAAAAAAAAAAGAAAAAAAAAAGTTACCCAAATTAAAAATTAAGAGAATTAGAGGGTATTTTTAAGACTCCAAATCAATTTCCTTTCAAATAATGTCATGTGAATATGAATTCCTTTCGAAGAGTGTTAATCAATCTCGAGGGTTGAGTCCCATCATCCCAACCGTTGAGTCCCATCATCAACCGCCATGGCATTAGACTTGAAAATATTCTCACTTTATAAAAGGCGTTGGGCTTAATTCAGTCTTCATCAACACTAGAGTTTTTGGGTTTCGTTTTGATAATTTAAATTAATTTATTTTATAAAATTTTTTTTGTATATATTATTTATAAAATTAAAAATTAAAAAAAATAATTAATTTAATAATTGTAATTTTTTCATTTTATGGCATTATATACCAAAAAATTAACATTAAGTTGTTTTTTAAAAATAGATTATCTACTTTTTTTTTATAGATAAATACGATAAAATAAAGACGTTACGATTATCAAATTAACTTAATTGTTTTGCATACGGGACATACACAAAGAGAACTACACTAAATAGCAAAAGGATCCATTTCTAAAAGATCTGAAATGTTAGGGCAGTCAGCAGAAACTAAAGGACCAACAGGAAATCACTGTTGAATGACTAGCCATTGAGCCTTGATAATCCTACAACATGCTAGAGAACATTCCATAGTTTGAACACATACAATCTTCTAGGTGTAACATTCCATAGTTTGTAAACAATTAATGTGACTGACACCGGAATAAAAGAGTCTCAATACTTATATGACCCAGGAGCCACCAAACTGAAAGTCACAAAATAGGAAAGTAAGATAAAGGGTCATTCTGAGTGGAATTTCAAGCATTAGCTAGCCTAAAAAAGGTATCATCTACTACTGTAAATGAAACACAGAAACACCATCCCTCCTACTCACAAAAACAATCCACTAAAACAACCTCTTTAGCCTTACCCATCAATCTGCCTATAACTTCAACCCCTAAGGTAAATAGTAGACGGTGACAAAGAGTAACCCTTTCTCAGCATTTTTTTTTTTATCAGCAAAAAGAAAGCTTTATTGATGGAGAACATACAAAGTATGATAAAGAACATTAATAAAGAGGAGACAAAGCTCTAAGTTAGTGAGAAAACCAACATTCAGAGTAAAAGCAAAAAACCAAACCAAAAACCAGAAAACAGAAAACAAACTCAACAGCCAACAAAAAAAACAAACCGATAAGCTCAATCAATGACAAAAACAACAACTTGAATTTACCACCCATCAACAGCAGCAAACAGCATCACAACCCAACAAACAACAAAACAACAAACAGCAACCAGCAAAAAAAAAAAAACCAAGAGTTGCAGCTGTAGACCGCCCTCGGCCTCTCTACAGTTCGGCACTTCAATTGTCACGGTCCTGTATCCAATCTCGCGGAGAGTGCAATGCAAGACCGATGAATCATCAAAGAGTCCAACATACCCGACAAATTGTTTTGAAAATAGATTTTTTGAAAAAAAATGCCAAAACATGGACTGCTCTTTGGCAGATACAAAGTCCCACCTAAATATTTT
>NW_021025089.1:1500488-1520896 GCF_004153795.1 Camellia sinensis
CCTCCTCTCACGATTTCAGCGTGATTTGAGTGTCTCCTTCCTTACACGATTCTAGCGTGTCTGGAATCTTTTTTTCCTCTCACGAGTCCAACGTGGTTGGAGTATGTCACCCCTTTGCATCTGTTGTACTCTCTGTTGCATCGCATCTATTATCTATTGCATCACATCTATTACATCCATTGCACCATATCTGTTTTATCGTCCGGTCTAAGGAGACCTTAAATCTTGCATCATCATTCGCGTTGTTTTGCGCATCGCACTTGCATTTATTCACACTGTCTTGTGCACTCCCCGGTCTAGGAGACCTTAAATCCTCTAAAGGTGCAACTCGTTTGGTGTTTGTCGTGCCCGAATGACTTCCCGTGGTCTGGTATAGCCACCTGCCTATGTTTGCGGTGAGTTCCTAGGAGACCAACTGAGACGGTGGAAACTAGAGTTCGAATGACTCATGCCTAGAACGCAAAGGTTCGGGATTTCCGAGACTAAAGTCTGGTTTAAATACCCAAGGGTATATCCTCGACTTGAAATCTATATGGCAGCCCCATAGATTGAGATAGCATCTGTATGCACCTCAATTCTGGATACTGATCCAACCTAGTCTGTCACCCTGTTGGAGAATAGGGAAAGCTGGGACCATAGTCAGAGAGAAAAGTAGTACCTGTCGTTCAACTGAGAAGAAGCGGGAGATCCCCAGCAACATGAGGTAAGTCATTGCCAATTGCCCCTGTGAGGTACCTTCATTTCCTAGCTATTACATTGCATTTCAGTTATTACATTATAGTGCATTGCATGAATCCTCAATTTTCAAACCGGCTTCGCGTAGTGTATGAGTCCAATTTTCAAACCGGCTTCGCGTAGCGTATGAGTCCAATCTTCAAAATATTTCTGCATATCATTTTGCATCCTGCCCCTGAACTATGCTGGTTTGATTCCTTGCAAAGAGATACGTAGGCACCTGCGGGCACAACCATTTATTTATCTATATTTTGTTTGTTTGTCCAAGTCTTCGGCCTTTTCAAAAATGGGTCGTCTCTGGACTTTGACACTCACTCCCGTCACTTCTTGACTTCCGAGTTCTGTCAAAGAGGGGCAACTGTAGACAGCCCATTTCTGACCGCCCTTAAGACTTGGACGCGACTGATGGTTTGCATGGTGGAGAAAGGTGTGCAGGGAAAGGTTCAGTTTCTTCGGCAATGAGAGAGTCAAAGCTCAACTTCATACCCCTTTTTGGACCGAAACAATCTTGATCAAAAGATTTTAGCCATAAAACCCTCTCTTTCAAAACGTTTTTGAAATAAAGTTTTTACGATGTTCCGAGGCTCGCATTTTGTCAAATGTTACGCTTTTCGGTAAATCGAGCAAGGACAAAGTGGAAAAGAATGAAAGAGAGATGAAATCTTTGAAAAAAATCTTTCAAAACACCTTGCTTAGGGGTTTGAAGTTGAAGAAAAGACGAGAAGAGGGAAGAAATCCAGTTGGGGGAGAAAATGGGCATGAACCGTTAAGAAAGAGTCGAGCAGCCCTCGCCAAATCGGGCCTATTCATTTGTACACTTGGAATCAAGCTATGAGGCCACCACCGTTGGAAATAATACTTCCGGGGCTTCATTTTTCACTCAAGAATCTCCTAAATCCAATTCCGGACGGGGGAGATATAGTTGATTGAAGTAGGGCATCACTCCGGTTGGGACCGAATCTGCGTGGCTTCACGGAAACTAGCATAACTTTTTCCACAGGAGGAATTTTAATGCAACGTTTGCGCCATTGGAAAGATAACTTCCGGGGCTTCAATTTGGACACTTGAATGGCCACCATTGGACTTCCCAATCACCCACCGGCCACTTTTCTTTCCGGAAGCCCATTTTTTTTGTCCTGAAAGTAGCAGGCCGGCCACCTAGCTAGTGAAATGACTTTTTTGCCCTTTTTAGCTAGCCGGCCATAACCCCCTCCCCAAGTGTGTCCTAGAAGTGAATTTTGTTTTCCTCTAGGCCTTATGTCCGAGGGTTTGGCCTTTTGGGGGGAAACTTGAATTGTTTTCCCCCCCATTTTTCCCCCTCTTTTCCACCCTTTTTGCCTATATAACCAGCACTCCCAGCTGGTTTTGGGGGGTTATAAATTTTTGCTTTGAGCCTCATATGTTGCATCTCTCCCTCTCTACATCCTAACCCTCAAAACCCTTAAGTTCCTACACCATTTCTACACCACCACCTAGCATCACACCACCACCTCCATTCCAGCCACTTGGAGCTTCTTTCTAGAGCCGAGGAGCACCATTTCTTGTGCCAAGAGGTTGTCAAAGATTGGTCTACAAGGGTGAGTCATTTTTCCCCTCTTTTGAGTTCATTTTTGCATGCTTTCTTAGCCATTCTTGCTTACACTTTTGGGCTTCGACCCTAACTGAAAATAGCATTTGTTTGAGCTCTTTTTCATATTTGTTTAAGGGCCTCTCACTGTTTTAGGCTTCCTTTTTGCACTTGCTTCTTTACCTCTCTTGTATGCCTATTTCTTGTGTAGTATTTTTGGCCTACGTGTAAACTGTTTTGAGCTTTGTCATAAACTGTAAAGTGGATTATTTTGAGCCCTTCTTCAACATTGTTGAAGGGCTCATCACTGTTTGAGGTTTCCATTTGCCACTTGCCTTTATATCCCTCTTTTGGCCTTATTTTTGCATGATTAGTTAGGCCCTTGTGCTTGTATTTTTGGGCTCTGGTCCGAACTGTAAATGGAATTTTTTTGACCCCCTCTCCATGTTTCACCAAGGGACTTTTTCTGTTTGAGGCTCCCCTTTTACACTTTGTGTTTAAGCCTCTTTTTAGGCCTTATTTTGCATAATATTTTAGGCTTGCATGTGCACTGTTTTGGGTGTGGTCATTAACTGTAAAATACCATGTTTTTGGCCCCTCTTCAACTTTTTTGAAGAGCCCTCCTGTGTTTGAGGCCAGAAACCATCACTTGCTTCTTTGTCTCCCTTTTGGCCCATTTCTTGCACATTGTTTTAGGCCTGTTTGTGTTTAGATCCGTGGCTTGTTATAAACTGTAAAGTGCTTCATTTTGAGCCGATCTTCAACTTTTTTGAAGGGCTCTTGGCCATTTGGGGCCAGAAGCTGTTACTTGCTTCATTACCTCTCTTACGGGGCCATTTTTGCATGCTAGCTTAGCCCCATTTGTGTTCATTGTTTGGCCTTGATTAAAACTGTAAATATGCTTGTTTTGGGACTGCCTTGAATCTGTCTTCACACTTCATGTTCAAATAGCGCATGTTTTGTATAGCTATAGGCCAATGCATATGCCTAGTTTTGTATTTCGGGTCCATTCCATGCATCGGGTGCCATGTTTCCATGATTCGGGGCTGTTTTGTGCCATATTTTAGCACTGAAATTTGCATGTTTGCATACCATGTTCCATGCCTTGCCAGGCTTTGGTAGAGTGGCATTTGTGCCTTAGGATCGGTCCTCGGTTTGCGTGCATGTGTGTACGCATTTCGAGTGTCTCATTTTTCATCTCATGGCCTCTTATGTGAGTGTAGCTGAGGTCCACTTATGTTGGTGTAAGCCCATATCGCATTGTATGTGCCATTTCATTTCATAGCATTGTGTATGCTAGGATGTATGTTAGTGCATTATGTATGCCATGTTACCTTGTGCATCGTGTATGCCATCTCATAGCATTGTGCATGCTAGGTTGTATATTAGTTGCATTCATGCATGTCATGCATATTGCATTGTGCTTGGGATAGGAGTTAGCCCGAGCACGGGAAACGAGGGACGTTTCGTACTTCGAGTGACGGAACGTGTCTCAATTCCCAGTCACCGACACTCCAGATTATCCATGATGGAGTTTAGGTTTTGTTGTGTTTATGTGTGCATTCATTCCATATTGAGTCATGCAAATCGACTCCTCGGCCATCATGCATCGATATGTGTGATTGGTGGCACGAGGATCGAGGACTACACTCCCTCAAGAGTAGTCACGCATACATGTGTGAAAATACATTGCCATGCCCCTTTCCTTCTCTCTGTTGCAGCAAATCAAGAATCAGCAGTCTCCTGGGGCTTGGCGCGCTTTCCAAAAAAATATTGCAAAGCAGAGGCTAATTGGGGCATCACAGTGGATTTCCGCGCAAAGGCGACCCGGACATGCATCATCCATCATCTGAAGAAGAGTCAGGCAGTCCCTGGCTTGCATGCCAGTTTATTGTTTTCTTAGTTAATTTGGTAATTAATTAGGATTTTTTGTAATTATTTGGACTGTAATTATTTGGGACTGTATATTATTTATTCGAACCCTCTGCGCGATGGCACAACTGTAATAAGTGTGCGTGTCTGTGATGTATGTTTTCCAACCCCACGTCTTTCTCCCTTTTATTTAACCGCTTATGATGGTTAGATTAGGGCATGTCTCAATTAGCATACAGTATGATAGCATGTTTGCATTCATTCATCTGTTTTGCATGCACCGGGTTCGGCGCATCATACTAACTGCATTTGTATTTCAATTCCAAGATTGAATACTTGTTAGCTGTTGCACCTCATATGCCATGTTTAGAATAGCCGAGCCTGCTATAGTTGCATTCTTGCATGTGTTGCATTAGGCATTTCAGCATATTTAGGATCATGCATGGATTTCTAATTAGCTTCTATTTTGGCTTGGAGTACTCGGTAAGTTTTATGCTTTAGCATCCTTGCATGCGTGTGAGTGACTGCCATGAATAGCATGCTTGCCATGAGGCTAATTGCTTATGTGATATAACTGCCTGAATGCCTGTGAGTGAAGGTTAGGTTATTTGAATTGGAACAATTCATCAAATGTGTGTTTTAAGCCCACTAGATAGTGGCAAAATCATGTTTTCCTAAGCCCACCCGAGGGTGGCAAATCCACGTCTTAGCCTACTTGCGAGTAGCACCATCAAACCATTTTCAAACAAACAAACATGAAATGTTTTGTTCCAATTCAGGCGACCCAGTCTATACTTTTATGCTGTGCGCATCACATAGTAATCTAGGCTAATAACCGGAATAAGAACACACAATGTTTTCAAAACTTGATATCATGGTTAGTAGAGGCCGATCTTTGATTGGGCGAGTGGAGGTGCTCACGAAGTGACCTTCCCCAATCGTACCCAAGTTCCCGAGCCGAGGCAACTTTGGTGATGACGGACACGTGGCCTTAGGCAAACGAGTCAGGATTTCTTAAGTTTCTCCAAAATAAAACATTTAGGTGGCGACTCTGTATCTGGCAAAGCAGTCCATGTTTGGCACTTCTTTCAAAATCTGTTTTCTCAAAACGATTTGCCGGATTTGGACTCTTTGGTTCAGATTTAGAACCATGACAATTTGAGAGTCCTGAGCTATAGTGAGCCCAATATTGAACGGAACGGGAGCCAGTTCCTCCCGGGGGGCGTTCGGGGACATCTACACAGAGAAGCAAAGCTAGGCTAGACAGCAGACCAGTGTTGATGAGAAACAGAACGAAGCTGCCTAGAAGGCAAAGTAGGAGAAGACCAAAAAAAACTGATGTAAAGAAGACAAAGAAGAAGGCTCAGGTGCAGACTGAGAAAGAGTATGAAAAGGGAAACAAGATTCCTTAAAATGAACATGCCTAGAAAAATATACACGACCTATAAGAGGATCTAAACACCTGTGTCCTCTTGCAAAAGGATGATACCCTAAGAAGACACAAGACACAGATCGAGGTTGAAGTTTATGAGTCACATAAGGCTTGAGCCAAGGGAAACATTGACATCCAAAAACCCGAAGTTGAGAGTAATCAGGAATGGAGTGAAACAACAACTCAAAAGGAGATTTATGAGTTAGCTGAGAAGAAGGCAACCTGTTGATTAAAAAAGTAGCCATAGCAATGGCATCAAACCAGTACTTAAGAGGCATAGAAGCATGATGTAATAATGCAATAATGGTATCAACTATATGCCTATGCTTTCTCTCGGCAACACCATTCTGAGATGGTGTGTAAGGACAAGAATGTTGATGAACAATACCCTCTGAAGCAAGAAAATGAGTCAGTTTGTTATTAAGAAATTCAGTTCCACCATCTGTTCTTAGAATTTGTAAAGAAGCTTGAAATTTTTTTTCCACATATGCTTTAAACTCAATGAATTTGGAATAAACCTCACTCTTAAAAGATAAAGGATAAATCCAAGTGAATTTGGAAAAATCATCCACAAAAAGCACATAAAATTTGTAAGAAAAAGCAGATTGAAAAGGCTCCCATACATCACTATGAATTAAGGAAAGAGGTTAATTGCTAGTGGAATTAGACAAATGAAATGGAAGCCTATGGCTTTTAGCAACACAGCAGTCAACACAATTTGAAGAGACTGTCTTATGTGCAACATTATTAGAAACAAAATTCAAATGCTTCCTAAGATAGACAATTTTAGTGAATTTGGATGACCAAGTCTATTATGCCAATGTCCTCAGTAGCAGAGGTTGAGGAATTCTTAGAACTAAGATGAGCTTGTGGACAACATGCAGCAGCAGATGAAGATGGAAGGAAATGGTAGAGACCATTGATGTTAGTTCCTTTGTGAAGCACTCTCTTCGAATGCTTGTCTTGAATCACAAAGTTAGCATCATCAAATGTAATAAAACAATTGTTATCTCTGGCAAATTTGTGAACAGAAAGCAAATTTGAAGCAATAGAAGAAGTGTGAAGAAGAGTGTTTAATTTGAAAGAATGGTGAGGAGTAGGTAAAAGCCCTTTACCAGTGTGGTGAATTGGTATAGAATTACCATTTCCAATAGTAATTTGATCAGAACCTTGGTAAGGTTGGTAGCAACTCAAATTACTCATATCATTGGTAATGTGATCAGTGGCCGCAGAATCAAGATACCAAGGGGTGCAGTGGATGAATCTGTAACTGAAGCATTGGAAGAAGCCACAAATGCTTTGAAGTGTTGAGAAGATGGTGAGGAGGAGGAACCAGCAGAAGAATGGAATTGAGAATCCATTCTATACCAGCAATCAATGGCTATGTGACCAAAACCTCCACAGATTTGGCATTGAGATTGAGGAAAAAACGATCTGCATCGTTCGCAATTAGCACCACCTCTACCATTATAATGATACCCTCTAGACTGAAACCGTCCACCTCTATTACCTCGAGACTGAGATCTACCTCCTCTGTAACCAGAACCACGAGATGAAGACTGGACTTTAATAGAGGAGAAGGCAACTGTTGGATCAGAAGAAGACTTCTTGAGCTTAGCCTCCATATGGATTTCTTCAGAACAAAGAAGGGAAGACACCTCTTCCATAGTAACAAAACCAGATCTGGCTCGAATGGAAGTAGTGAATGCATCAAACTCATCTGGTAATCCGTTGAGAGTTATCAATACTAAATCTTCATCGTCAATCAACACCGAAGCAAGAGCTAACTGATCAATTACTTCTCTGATTTTTGCAAGATATATAGTCATTGAATGATTTTTCTTAGAAATACTATTCAATTTGTTCTTCAATTGATGAACATGAGACCGAGAAAATGAAGTGTAACGCTGATGCAAGATAGACCATACTTCAGAACAATGATTACAGTGTAAAACCGTGGAATAGATTGATGGAGAAAGAGTAGCAGTCATGCAACTCAACAGATGTGCATCAACACGATTCCATTTCACTCGATCCGGATTGGAAACACTCTTACCTGAATCATCAAGAACAGTTAATGGTGGACATGAGCTTGGATCATCAACATATCCAAGAAGTTCTGTAGCTCGCAGAATTTTCTGCCATTGTGATTTCCAAATCACAAAATTTAATGTATCAAGTTTAACTGTAACAAAGGAGGATAGATTGGAAAGAAGCAAAGAAAGATTTGGAGGAAGTGGAAAGTCAGAATTCGAAGTAGCCATGGATGCCTATGCTCGGAGGAGCTCAAAGCTCTAATACCATGATGAAAGATTGTATTATTTTATTCAAATCCTCAATACAGTAAACACATTTACAAGGTGTATATATACACCTTTAGAACCAGTTACAATCAGTTACAACTAACAGGGTTGGAAACTAAATCTGGTATACACTCTAACAAACTCTAACTGACTGATGGATGAGATACTGTGTGTGCATCTGTAGTAGAAGTAATGCTGCAGCTATCCTTATCTAATATAGTTGATATCTTATCACAATTCATAGATTCGTAACTTGCAAGTTCGTTTGTTCTCTAAATTGTTCCGACTCAATCCAATACTGTCTTGAACCAATACTCTTGGATAACTACAACTGAAATAGTAATATGTCCTAGAGCACCTTATGGACTATATCAGTACTCTTTTTTTTATTTTTATTTTTTTATTTATTTACTATTTTTTACCTTTCGTACCGGAGTTCTCAACGTGCTATTGCTTCTTTGGTAATTGAACAGAAGATGGGTTTATCATCAGTTGCAAGCAATGGAAAGGAGAGAAGAAACTAAATCCAGTTCTCCTAATTAATGGTCATTCCACTGAGAATTATTGGCTACCAACAGAACCAAGTGATTTGGTTAGAACTCTACTAGAAGAAGGGCATGAAACATGGCTGCTGCAACCAAGATTACACCCTTTGAATCCTTCAAACAATTTCACCATTGAAGACATTGGCATATTTGATATACCTGCTGGTACACAAAAAAAATAAAAAATAAAATTCTATATAAAAAATGTAGTTACTACCAACTCAACTGGCCTATTTTTAACTCTTATTTTTATTTTTGTAGTGATCAATAAAATTCGTGATTTGCATGGGCCATTGATAAAAATACATGTGGTTGCACATTGTGTTGGAGGCTTAGCAATTCATGTAGCTCTTATGGGAGGCCATGCCTCTGCAGCCCATATAGCTTCTCTGTCTTGCACCAACTCTTCGATGTTCTTCAAACTCACCATTTCATCCAGAGTCAAAATGTGGCTTCCCCTCATCCTGCTGAGCTTTACCTCTTCATAATTCTCACAAAATATGATTGGAAGTGATTTTCCATATAAAAGATAATTCGAACGTGGTGAACCAATTAAAATGTACAATAGGTAGAAATCGAAAAGTGGCTCGTGTTTGAATATAGAAGCATTATGTTCTCGTTCTTGAATCATTTGGAATTTCTCAACATTCAGATATTCATCATTTAGTGACTTATATAGCAGAAATTAAAGTAATAGTAAAACGATGGTTATATAATTTTGGTTCTTTTTTTTTTTTTTTTTTTATTGATCGGAAAAAACAAAATCTTTATTGATGAAACATACAAAGTGTGAAATATTACATCAATAAAGAGGAGCTTGGAGTTAAGAAAAAGCTCTAAGCGCCAGTTGGTGAGGAACCAACAAAAGAGAGCAAGAGAAAAGACAAACAGATAGATAAACTAGTCTACAACTTGGAGCTAAGAAGCCAAACTGATAGATAAACTGGTAGGAGCCAAAATTGATAGTAACAACCAAACTGATAGTAAAACTAATGAGCACCGACTTTTCCCCACTTTGACAAGCTTTGCTTACATTATACAACTGAAACATTGGAGCCACAGCAGAAGTCGACCACCATAACAGAGATAGACAGAACAATCAAGCATCCTTCCCATAACTAAGCAGAACCTCCATAGCAGACCAAAATTCAAACACAGATAGGAAATCTCCCACACTACTCACCAGATCAACGCAGCACACACCAACTAGGCACCATAGCAGAACAGCATACACCAACAGAGCAGAACAACATACACCAACAGAGCAATACAGCAACCACAATAACAGAAACAACACACAACACTAGAATCCAACACACCATAACTACCCAGCAGACCAATCAGCACTATGTAAGTGTAGCAGACCCTCCCAAGCACTTCCTGATTTGCCTCAGATTAAACACAAAATCCTGAACTGAAAAATTAAAGTCACTGAAAACTGGTTTTAACCAAAAAGCAATCCTACATTTAATCAAGTCACAAAGATCCACAAGATTTGGGAGAGTTTCTCTAAACACACACTCACTCCTGTACTTTCAAACAGACCACCACATAGCCAATGGAATCACCCTCCAAATCTTCCTTTCTTTTTTCTTTAACTTTCGCCCTGCCCACCACAGCAGTAGACTCTTCACAGATCCTGGAATAACAGCTTGGACATCCCACCAATCCAGCATTTCAGCCCAAACCATCCACACAAAGGGACACCAAATTAATACATGATGCACTGATTCACTGCCACTGCCACAAAACACACAAGCTATGGAAGCACTTGGGTTGATCACCCCACTTTTTTGCAGAAATTCCTTGGACTTAATTCTTTTTTCCCACGCAAACCAACCAAAAACCTGCACCTTCGGAGGGATGCACTTAAGCCAAATCAATTTGGTAATACTCATGATGGCACCTGTATTATCCACACCCCACTTATATAAATCTGCTATTGTTAGTACCCCAGCAGATGATGCTAACCATGTAGGCCGATCAACGCACTCTGGACACACTACAGGAGCCCCCAGCAGATAATCAAGAAGTCTAGCCAACTCCTGCTTCTCCCACTCATATAACCCCCTTCTAAACTCAAAGGACCAGCCACCCATTATACTTTTCTTATCAGCCAAAATTCTTAAGGATTCCTTTTTATCCAAAGACAACCTATATAAGATTGGAAATTCATCCTTCAAACAAACAGACTGACGCCAAGTATCAGACCAAAATCCAATCCTCCTCCCATCCCCAATCTTCAACTTAAAATTATTCAAGTAAAACTCCTTGAGGCTACTACACTGTTCAGCTACAGAAATAATCTCTTTCCATACTACCGAGTGGCTGCTAGATGAAATTAGAGCTGGAATCCAACCATCAATCTCCATCTTATATCTGCTACAAATTACTCTCTTCCACAAAGCATCATTTTCACTACCAAACCTCCACCACCATTTAATTAACAAACACTTGTTCACATCCTTTATTTTCATGATACCTAAACCACCTTTCTCTACTGTTTTAGACAAGTCCTCTCACTTGATCATATGGACTTTCTTTACCAGTTCAGACCCACCCCATAAGAATGTGGCTTGAATCTTCTCCAACTCTCTAGCAACCCCTTCAGGCATCTTAAACAAAGATAAGTAGTACACTGGCAATGCTGAAGTTACTGACTTGACAAGTGTTAACCTCCTTGCGAAGGACAACAACTTTCTCTTCCAACTAGCCAGTTTGTTTTTGATTTTATCCACAACTGGTTTTCATGTAGCTTTCTTCCTTGGATTAGCTCCTAATGGCATCCCAAGATACTTTAGAGGTAATGACTTAGTTTTACAGTTCAACACTGCAGCAAAAGCATCTAACATCTCCTTAGAAACACCCACACCACATACAACACTCTTATGGAAGTTTATTTTCAGGCCCGACATAATTTCAAAGAACCTTAGCACCCTTTTCAACTTCCTCACTTCATCCACCTCAGCTTCACAAAATAATAATGAATCCTCTGCAAACTGGAGATAAGTTAACAACACACCATCATGGCCTACCTTAACACCTTTAATTAGATCTAACTGAAAGGCTCTACTCAACAACATATGTAGACCTTCAGCTGCAAGATTAAATAGAAACGGGGACAGAGGATCCCCTTTGTCTTAAACCTCTTTGTGGGCTGAATTCTTCTGTAGGAGTTCCATTAACAAGCACTGAGAGCCTTGCAATTGTTACGCACTCCTTAATCCACTTGATCCACTTAACACCAAACCCAAAATTAGAGAACATTGAAAACAGAAAACCCCAATTAATAGAATCATATGCCTTCTCAAAGTCTAACTGAATAAGTACCCCCTTCTCTTTGGCTTTCTTCCATCCGTCAACAACCTCATTAGCTATTAACACCCTATCTAGAATATTTCTACCATTCAAGAACACAGACTGAGACTCACTTATGATATAAGGCATTACATATTTTAGTCTATTAGCCAACAATTTTGCTATGATCTTGTATATAGAGCCCACCAAGCTTATAGGTCTATAATCAGATAACCCTATTGGATTCTCCTTCTTGGGTATAAGGGTTATGAAAGAACTATTTATACCCTTGACCAACTTACTATTGTTTTGAAATTCTTTCACAAAATTAACCACATCACCCTCCATGACTTTCCAAAACTTCTGATAACACATCAAGTTAAAACCATCAGGTCCTAGTGCCTTATTCCCATCACAATCCATCACTGCTGATTTAATTTATCCTACTGAAAAATCTGATTCTAACCATCCGGACCTCACCCTGCCTTCTATTGGTGGGAAAAAACCCCCCAACACAGGTCTTGATGACCAATGCTCTGTGTACTGATTTCTAAAGTGTTCAAACACCTTATACTTCACTTGACACGGATCTTCAACCACCACCTCCCCATCTATTATAGAGTTTATTTCATTTCTAACTATTCTGCATTTTGCAACTACATGGAAGTATCTTGTATTTTTATCCCCTTTCATTACCCAGTTAAGTTTGACTTTTGCAGCCATAACCGTTCAACCATCCTACTCAACCTCCACATCTCAGCTCTAACTTCACTTCTCCTAACTTTTTCAACACCATCGAGGTCTCTACCCTCAACCAGAATATCAAAACAGTGAAGTTCACCCTCTGCTGCCTTTAATTTGTTTTGTACATTACCAAAAACCTCCACATTCAAACTTCTAACGCCATCTTTCAATATCTTCAATTTTTGAAACAGTATAAACCCAGCCCAGCCCAGTACACTGGACTCTTTCCAGTTTGACTCCCAGAACCTCTGAAAATCTTTGTGTAAGAACCAAGCATTTAATACCCTAAAGGGTTTTTGGCCCCAGTCCCTCTTATCCTCCATCAAAAGAAGAGGACAGTGATCAGAGACCAGTCTAGGAAGACCCAACAGCTTAAAATTAAGCACCTCAAGCCACTTTGGGTCTACAAGAATTCTATCTATTTTGCTCCACTTCTCACCAGTACATGAATTACACCAAGTGAACCTCCTCCCAAGTAATGGTAAATCAAATACCTCACACTTATCAATAAACTCATTAAATTCTTTCATATCTCTATCTCTCCTCGAACACCCTTTCCTTTCCCCAATCTGCCTAATCTCATTAAAATCCCCTCCTAAACACCATGGATTAAGAAATTCCTCCTTCAGCTTCAACAAATAATCCCACAGATTCCCTCTAGAGCCCACATCATTAGGTGCATAAATGTTTAGAATAGCACAATCAAATTGGTTAAAGAGAGTACCTAATAATAATATAAACCTTCTATTGCTGCAGCAATCCTTAACTTGGAATATGTCTGGATCCCAAATACACAATAAATCCCTTGCAGAGCTTACAACATCCACCACCATATACTCCATTTTGCCCCTTACCCACACTGATCTGACTTCCTCCTCTGTTAATTCTGATTTCTTTGTCTCTTGAAACAAAGCAATATCTACTTTTCTCTCCTTCACAAGCTTCTTAATCTTGCTTCTCTTGTCCTTCCTCCCCATCCCCCTAATATTCCATGATAAGATCTTCATAAGAAAACCACTGTTTCTCCTATTTTCCACCCAGCTGGTATACCCTACTCCCCAACTCTCACCGCCCCTTCAATACGTTCCATTTCTTTCAATTCAAGGTCTACTATTTTCTCCAACACTTCAGCCCTCTTCCCATTCAGCTTCACCCCGAGGAGTTCCCCCATTTTCAGAGCTGCTTTAGCCTTATTAAGGACGACCCTCCCTTTATCCACTCCACCATCAATCGATGCAGATAAAGACATTGCCGCCACTGCTGCTCGCCAGGCTACAGCCTTGGGTCGTGCCGAACTTGTTGCCGCACCTCTACTCTTATATTTTCTCATTAATTCAGCCGACCTTCTTCGTAGCAAATTCGAATTATATTTCTTTATGCTTTTAATCCTTTCTTTCCCTTTTATATTCCTTCTTTGACTACAACTGGGCTCCTTCTCATGGGCTTCTGATAAACTTAAAACTCTCCCAATTGGCCCTACTTCTTTTGGCTTACCATTAACAGATTTTCCTTGCTGCCCCAGTCCAATCTGTGGTTTACAAAGCCCAACCCCCTTATTTGGTGTGTTAGTCTGGCCCAAAATTACTTCAATATTCACCCCAGGCCTTTCTAAACTTGTTCTGTCTAAACTTCTAACATAACCTTGCATACAGACCAGGTTATCCATACTCTGACTAACTACCGTCTCCTCAATTGAGTCGTTCCTCTAGTTTTGCACTTCCATCATTATGTTGCAAACCTTAGCACTCATTACATTCTCCCTATCACTTTGACCAGCTTTAGCTTCCTCTGCACTCCTCCGGCATGCCATGTCATCCACCTCCTCACTCTAATTTCCACCAACTGGCCTACCTTCCTGAGCCACATCATATCCATCCTCCATATCAATAGCTAAATCATCCTCTACATCAGCATCTTTATCTTCATCCTTCTTGAATTTTCGACCCACACTATGATCGTCTACCACATTTGAACTGCCAATCTCAACCACATCTTGAATCTTATGACATTTGCAAGAACATTTTCCTGTTTTCACCATGATCACCCGCTCTTCACAAACTCTCACTGGAAACACCCTCCCACTACATTCCAGATTACAACTGAGTTTATAGGTTCCATGCTTTTGGTGGAAACCTTAACCTTTGCACACACAAATGACAGTGGTTGGCTCATATCACCTTCAAAACATAAGACTTGCCCCCACACCCCACCAATCCTTCTTATGTTGGAAGTATTCCACAGGTGCAATGGGATGCCATAGCAACTGAGCCATACACTTCTTTCCTGTTCCAAAACCTACCCTAGTTTTCCTTCAGCAATATCTACACACCAATCTAAAAGCTGGTAATTTCATTGCCCTCTCCTGCTTTGATCTGAATGTTATCACAACATCTCTTCCCCCAATATCTCTTACCATTACATCCTCTATTCCTATTGCTGCTAGCTCTTTTTTCAGACTAACATTAGCATATTGTACCTTCAATCTGATTATTATGCTCTCAAACAACCATCCATTCCCTACCTCTTCTGCCTTCACCAAAATACACCCTACTTCTCCATCCCTTTTCCTGCCACCGTGTCAACATATGATCTTCTATCTCTAAGACCACTTAACCCAGTTATAACATCTCCACCTTTAGCAGCATAGATTACTGGTCTTCGCACTTGGGTACTTAACGGCATTCTGTCAGCTTCACCCCTAGCATTGTCCTTCCCAAACTCTGCAAGTTTTACCTGTAATGATCGATCGTCCACCCATAAACCATTGGCGTTCTGGACAGCTATATTAGCTACCACAGAGCAACCAAACCTCACAAAACCAAACCTTGTGTTAGTCACCCTGCATTTTTTTTGCGGTATAAAAACATCTTTTACCACGCCAAACTTTGTGAATAGATTGAACAGGCCTTTTGGGTTCAATGATACTGGTAAGTTATCCACAAACACAGTAAATACACCTGCACTCCCTTCCTTCCTCCGAGGTCCTGGCTGCCCCTATCCCTTACTACTGGAATCCATCCTCCTTGCTGAGCTCCTCTCATGGCTTCTTAAGATTTAATTTTTTATAAGTTTCTATTGATAAGAGTGGTTCTCACTGTCAAACCTATTCATATCTCTTCTTATAATTTTGATTCTTTAATATAAAAAAAAATTTAGACATCGAGGCTTCACGCCTTCACAAACTGTAAATGGGGGTACCCATTACTCTTGAGGCTAATCAAGGTAGGCCTACAAAGAACATTGTTTTGACACCATTTTATATATGTTTTAGGTCTGCATTCTTTTATAACTCCAATCCAATCATATTGCAGATGTCGATGGTCATACTAGGGAAGAACAAGATCCTCCCTTTGTTCAAGACATCAAAGGCAAGTTAACGACAAAAGCTCCTAAAATATATTGCTCGTTTGGTGCCACGTTACGAGAGATGCACCTGCGATGAATGTGAGGTCTTTTCTGGGATATTTGGTAACACATTTTGGCACGACAACATAAGCCCCTCCATGCACTATTGGTTAAACAAACAGAGCTTACCAAGGCTTCCAATGGCTGGATTTCCTCACCTCAAAAAGATTTGCAATGCTGGTTTCATTGTGGACAGCAGTGGTAAAAACTCATACTTGATACATCCCGAAAGAATGGCGCTCCCTACGCTTTATATATCCGGTGGGAGGACTCTCCTTGTGACTCCCCAAACTACTCTTCTTGCAACTAACTACATGAAGCTTCACCAGTCCGGTTTTAGACATGAAAGGGTGGTTGTGGATGGCTTTGGTCATTCGGATTTATTGATTGGGGAAGAGTCCTATAAAAAGGTTTTTCCTCACATTCTATCCCATATTAGATTAGCTGAAGAAGAAAAAAATTGTTTGCTGGGCAGTGAGAAAAGAAAGTACAATAAAGAGGCCTTAGCATGGGGTGGTGATCCATTACAAGAAGGAAACGGAGGACTTTGGAGCTATATTTCTCCTTTAGTTGCCACCTGGTTGCTCTTCGTGTTGTTATTGGTAGCCATGGTAGTTTACTTTTTTCATTAAAATCTTGCTTGGTTGCTAAGAAAACACTAGAAGGAAAAGGAATCAATCTTTTGATTCTTATGTTTCTTATTATCCATTGACAAATGGAAAAAAGAAAAGGAGAAAAAAAAAAGAACAAAAAAAAAGGCATCCATTAATAATTACTCCTTTGTAACTGTTTTCATTTAACTGAACTGAAATGATCAAGTAAGTATTTCCAAGTATTGTTTGAGTGATGGGAGAAAGAAGGGTTCTTCAAGCCATTATAATAATTGTAGAGGAGTTTTGAGACAGTTCAATTTCTTCCATGAATGTCTCCCTATTTATTTGTTTATCTGTATATTTCATTGTACGCCGTCAGGCTAAATTATGGTGTGATCAAGGAAGAATACTTCTACATATTTGGTAGGAAAATGAGTCAGACTCCCAATTTTGGATATTCCCATGACCTCTAAAATGATCTGGACAATTAATGTGTTATTTATTTAATTTTTTCCTGTCTCTCACACATGAATGATTCATATCATTTTAAGAGTCACGGGATCTCCAAATTTAGAGGTCTCAATCATTGTTGTATTTTATATTATGTTTTTGAACCTTTTTAGAGACCGTTCAAAAATTACAAACTAAAAACTAACTTACTTACAATGAAGTGTACACATTCATATAAATCCGTGGCCCATATCAGACTGTAAGTAATTGATAATTTAATTTGTAATCTGTAAAGGAGTTCTTATAATAGGACTGGACTCACCCACTTTTACAAGGTTAATTTGAGTCAACACGATTGTCAGTTGATATGTTGTATTCTATGGATAAGCCACCAATCCATAGGCCCGTAGAGTGCCAACTTTCAAAATTTGTAACATTGAGAGTGCGTTCATATAATTTTTAACAAAATACATCTATATATATATATATGTATGAGAGCTTGGCCTAAAAGTCTAAATCTTAATTTTATGTAATCCAAAAATTCAGATGTTAAAATATTTTGTTAAAAAATATAGTTAGATAAAATAATCAAAATATCTTTATATATATAGGAAAAAGGTTGAAACCCTCTTTTTCTTTGACCCCCACCATCCCCAATTTATTGGGATTGGCCAACTTTTTGCTTTTTATTTTTTGTGTTTTTTTCCCCCCCTCCTATCATTCACAGACATGTGTTAGTAGAAGGTTGTGGGGGTCAAAGAAAAAGGGAGTTTCTATCAGTTCTGTATATATATATATATACACTAGCAGCAACCCGTACTATGCACGGGAATGTATAATTTGAATAATTTATTATAGCCATTTTTGTATAATAAAATAAAAAACTCTTATAAATTTAAAATATAACAGGGAATTGTAACTAAGAAATATTTTAAATATGATAATTATCTCATACCTAAGTTCATACATTCATTTTTTTCATAAATTTGTCATTTAAAACATTGATTATAAAATTATCTTAGTCCAGATAGGTCATTTAGCAACTTGAACTATATTTCTATCGGATATTATTATAGCTTTAAAAACAAATAATGTAAAAATGGGTACTATTACAAATAATGAAAAAATGAACACTACTACAAATAATGTAAAAATGTTCAAAGCCCCCTTTAAAGAAAACAACAAAAAATGCCCCTAGTACATATACACATAGGTATACAAAAAGAATAAAATTCATCAAACCCTAGAATCCTACAATTGCTTAACTAATTGTGACGTTGTTGATGGTTGAATGCAACTTGAATCTTAAACGTAGAGCTTGAACAAAACTTTATACCCAATATGCAAACACTAAAAAAACTCTATGGTGTGTTAGAATATATAGCTAAAATATGACGCATTTGAAAAATAAGATAGAAATGAAATTGAAGATCATTATCAGATAGGAATGAATTTGAAGATAATTATTAGATTTAAGATTAAAATATATTTAAAAAAGGGATCATATGAACAATATAATAAAAATAAAGTTGGAGATAATGATAGGATTGGGGATTAAAAAAAAATTAAAAAAGGAAGAAATAAGAAATAAAGATAAATGAAGATACAGGAGAAGATTAAGCAAAATAAAAAATAAAATAAAAAGAGATAAGGAGTCTTAGATAATAAAAGATTTTAAAAGTCAAAAGTTTAAAATAAAAACAATATTAAGAGGAAAAAAAATGTTTTTTATTGGAGAAAAATAAGGATGAAGAAAAATTTAAAACATAACTTTGAGAGAGTAACATGTAGGAAAAAGAATATCAACTGTTTGAGAATTGAGTATTGAGACTTGAAAATTTTAGAGTAGATACTATATTTCCTTACATATAGTATAGATATAGATATATAGGTAAAAAGATAGATATCAAATCTAATTTGAAAAAAGATAAAAATAAAATAAACAACCTAAAAAAAGAAAAAAAGAAAAAAGAGAGAAATGTGAGAATTCGGTTGCTGATAATCAAAATTTTAAAAAGAAAAGATGTTTATGAGTGATTATGTATGAGTAGAAGATAATTTAATTTTGTATGTTATATCAAAATAAAGACATATATATTTTCTTGAATAGTAGCAAATAAATTTATTTTTTTTAATAAAGTTTTAATAGAATAAAATATATGTAATTTTTAAATTGCATTCTTGATGATGATTTTTTCACAAAAATAAAAAATAAAAAATACATTGATAGAAAATTTTAAAGTTGATGGTAGTCAATTATCATCATAGCCTACAAAAAGAATTTTGGATAAAATCATGGATAGCCAATGGAAAATCAACACTTAGCAACTTAATTTTGTAAAAATTAAAAAAATGGAAGATTAAGAATAAAGTATTGGAATTCCTCAAATCATATAGTTAGATATTTTAGTTAATTTTAAAATTTAAATATTAAATCCGGTAAGATTATGCCATGTGTGTTAATTCAAAATTTAGATAATACAGTAATAGATTTGAGCCACTTTTTTTTTTTTTTAATATTGTAAAAAAAAAAATTTGAAAATTTGAAATTAGATATGTTTAGATAGAATTTAAAGATTATAAAATTTTCAAATTAAATATTGTTAGATGTACCAATCACTTTCAGCCAAATATATTTTTTATTTTTCAAAATTTTAAAATTGAGAAATTGTGTTTAAGGTTTTGAAGTTGTTATTGTGTGTGTGTGTACTTAATTGGGTGTATATTGGTTGTAGATGATCAGAATAACTCTCATTTGAGAGAGCTTGAAGGAGCAAAGGTGAGAACTGTATGCAGAGATGATCTTCTTGATTTCGAGAGTTTACGCAAAGCCATTAATGGGTGTGATGGTGTGATAGACATGAGATAAAATAAAATAAATTATATTAAATTCAAGATTTGATGAGTTTTGAATCTAATTAAATTGAAGAACAAATGCAAATCACAAATTAAAAAGCAAGTAAACCCAAATCATGCAAAATGTAATAATGAAGAAGATGAAAAGATGTGTATGAATTGAAAAATATTAGAAAAAAATATATGCACACAAAGTAACAAACACTAAAAAAATACATATAAAATAAGAAATAATATTACACCGATCTTGTAATGATTTTTCCAAATCATCAAACTTGCAAAATGTAATAATGGAGAAGATGAGTAATTCTGAGAAAATAAAAGATTGGTAGATAAGAGAATAATTGAATTTGACTAGAATAAACTAAATAGAGAAACGTGTGTGTAGAAGTTGTAGGAGTCATGGGTTTCTTTTTCTTTTTCTTTTTCTTTTTCTTTTTTTATTTTTATTTTTATTTTTTTTTCATTTTTAAATTGAGATTGAGAGTGTGATAGATATTATTGTGGCTGATAGATATGGATAAATATTTTATTATTTTGAGATAAATATATTGTGAGTGATGGATATGGATCAATATTTTATTATTTTATATTTTATATAGGAAGAGA